>QANT01004436.1:0-12817 GCA_003254885.1 Purshia tridentata | reverse complement strand
TAAATATCTAAATTTTTTTCTTAAGTTGTATTTGATGTTCAAGTAATAAATACCAAAAAGAAGCTAAAAATACTCAAAAGCCAGTTTGGGCCTAGCTCGACCCAGCCCAAAAGCCCGCAAGACTCAAGCCCGATGAGTAGGCCTTGGGCTTGTGTATTTAGGCCCAAGCCCGGCCTGAAAATTTTATTGAGCTCCTCTAATCCAAGCCCGAGCCCGAAAGCTCGGCTCGGCCCATTGCCGACCCCTAGATTACAGTTTGATCTATTTTCTTCTTCTAAAAAAATTACACCCCTGAGATTTAAGTTAATTCACAACCTGCACCATATGTTTTTAATTTTTTTCAATTTAGTACCTAAGATTTTGATTAGGATATAATTTTGCACTAGTATTGACTAGGGGTGCACAAATATACCGAAAATCTGCTTACCGTTCCAATCCGATCCGCAATTTGTGGATATTGTACCGGATCCAATCCGCACTTTCTTATTTGTGGATATTGATCCAATCCGATCCGCAATTTGTGCATCGGATATGGATATCAATATTGAAAACCACTGATATATCCGATCCGATCTGCAAATTATATATATTAAATTTTTATATAGTTTATATATTTTTGTATATGTTTAATTCCTATTATAGAGTAAATCAAAGCCCCTATTATAGTTTATGAAGGAATCTAAGCATCCATCCCAAAATTGATTAGCAATGAGAGGAGTAGCCCAAACCCTTATAAACCACTAGTCAGGCCCTCACATCTTCAATGTGCGATATCTCTCAACACGCCCCGCACATGTGGTATTATTTTAAGCCTAACACGTGGACAAGTTATATTGGGTGACGTGGGAGCATGTGTGGCTGCTTAGGCACATTATGTGGATAACCTGCTTTGATACCATGCAGGAATCTAGGCATCCATCCCAAAACCAATTGGCAATGAGAGGAGTAGCTCAAACCCTTATAAATCACTAGTAAGGCCATCACATCTTCAATGTAAGATATCTCTCAACAGTTTATAATACCATATAGTTTATAAACTATCTATGTTACTATATAATTTTAGTTTAGGGTATTTTAAATTAGTTTGACGATAAAATCTATTATAAAAATTATAAATATATATAGTATATAGTTTAGGATTATTAGAAAGTAAGAACTTGTTATGTTTGAGGTTTGCCATACTTTCAGAATTTTATGTTATGTAACTATTGAATTAATTTGAGAGATATTTTTATGTTGTGTAATTGCTAAATAATTTTTATGTAATTATTTGGATATTATCCGTTATCCGTTATCCGATCCGATCCGATCCGATTTTGTGGATATCCTTTTTATGTTATTATTTGGATATTATCCGTTATCCGTTATCTGATCCGATCCGATCCGATTTTGTAGATATCCGAATTTGTGGATCGAATATGGATATGAAAATTGCTATACCACAAATTGTGAATTGGATATGAATAATGGTTTGTAGATCAGATAACCAATCCATGTGCACCTCTACGATTGATATTTTTTGAACTAGAAGCGCTAACTTGAAATTCTTGCTAAAGTTGATATATTAAATTGTAACTTATCTTAAAGTTTAAGTTGAGATAGAAGCGTTTTGGCCCCCCAAAAAAAAAAGTTGAGATAGAAGGTTAAAAAAGTATTTTTTGTATTAAAATGGTATATTTAATAAAATTTTCCAAAAAGAACGAATAAAAATGAAAAAAATGAAGAAATGAAAAAGACCTCGAATCTATCTATCTGACCAGAAGATAATGTCGGCGTGTTCAGATTGTCTTCAACTACCACCCTTCCCCAGACACTTTTAGCTTCATGCCCGTTGATCTTTGGCTCCCGACGACGTCGTTTCAGTCTCATCTCTTCGCCGGCTCAAACATCTCCATAATCGCGTAAAGTTGTCAAAAACTCTGTTTTCGTTTCCAGCTCTCACATATTCCAAGGTAATTAATCATTTCAATTTTCAAATCCTTATCATGCATGATGCATTTATACATTTATTTATCTTTTTTATAAACTTAGGGTTTTTGTTGGTTGTTTCGGATTTGTTGTATAATCAATACGTCTAACCGCTGAAAGAAACAAAAGGTTGATGGATCACCAAAGGGGTACTTTCTATTAATCAGATTCCTTGATTAGTGCTATTTTTTTTTGTTTGATTTTTGCTTTTCTTTTTTCCTTTAGATTTGAATGAAAATGGAGTGTAATATCGATAATTATGACGAAATTTCGCCGAAATTATCATTTTTTGTAGGGTAGCGAAACGAAATCATACTTACATCATTTTTCGTGTAAATTTCGGAAATTTCGCCGAAATTTGACAAAATTTCGGACGAAATTTTAAGACAAACAGCAATAAAATGGTAAAATTTCGCTGGAATTTTGCCGAAATTTTGCGAAATGTTGATGAAATTTCCAACTTAAACCGAGGTGAAATTTCTGGGTTGGGAAGTTTATGGGTTTTGAACTTTTGGGACATCAAGGGAGATAGACAGGGATTGAGTTTTGGGAGGAGATGAAGGGAAGAGAGGAGGCTGGGGCTCGGTTTCCGTGGGTTTCGGTGGCAGGAGGCGACGGCGGGGGCTACGAGATGAGGAGGAAGAGAGAGGTGATCGGGGAGGGAGAAGAAAGTTAGAGAGAAAAAAGAGATCTGGGAAGAAACTAGAAAGGAAGGAGGATCTGGATTTGGGGCAGTCTAGGAAGAAACTAGAAGTAGTCTAGAATGGAAAGAAAAGAGAAAAAGGGATAAAGAAAGGAGAGAGGCAGGCACGGGCCACGAGGGAAGTCTGGGAAAGTGGGAAGAAATGAAGGAAGGAAAGGGGGAAAAAAAGGGCAAAAAAAAAAAGAAACAAGAAAGAAGTAGTCAGGGGAAAGTAGCGTCAAATCATTCCAAATTTTTTTTTGGCAACAAAATCATTCCAAATTTCAACAAATTGCCTTCAACAAGAATTAGGCCATTTGTTGACCTTTTGAGGTGGCATATATACTCAATTAAAGGTTTAGTTACTTAGAACTTGATGCTTACTGTTTTTTAATTTAAAGTCTAGCTTCATTGAGGAACGGTGGCAAAAGGAAGAAAAGAACAGAAAAAAAAGGAAAAAAAGGAGAGAGGCACGGGAAAAAGAAAAGGAAGGAAAGAAAAAAAAACAGAAATTTAAGGTTGATTGGGGCTTGATGCCTTTGGGCAATTAGGAAAAAAAAAGGGGTTTGGAGGTTGGTTTGGCCGTTTGGCTTTAGAGTTTTGTTTGGAGATTAGTTTAGCCCTTTGGTTGGGGGGTTTCGTTTAATTATTTTTAAACCCTAAACCCTAATACATTTCTATATAAAAAATAATCAAAAATATCATAAAGGGCCTAAACCCTAATATCCTATATTATATCTTAAAAAATATAGAATATAGATTATAGAGTATATAAGGTTTAGTATAATTCACCTTATATTACTTTTTTTTTTAGCAAAATTTGTCTCCAGCGCACATTATACTCACCTCATATTACATGAAATCTATAATATAGCTTAATTCTTTCAATGTTTTTTATAAATGTTGTAGATAATATTTTAAATTAGCATATGGTGAAGTTTCATTCAAAATTTCCATAGTTTAATAGCAATTTCCGTTGTTTTTGTCCAAACCCTATCGAAATCGAAATTTAGTCGAAATTTCCGTCGAAATTTAGACTGAAATTGAAATTACATTCCTTGGATTTGATTTTTATTTAATTTTGATTATTTTGGGGATTTTATTTCAGTATGGTAGTTTTGAGTGCAAGAAGATTTTCGGTTTTCTGGTGACCTGCACAGTTCAGAACCATGGCCTGCACTATATGGCCTTTAACTACAGCATACGGTACCGTTTTGTGTGCTCATTTATACTATGTTTACTTTTTTAGATGAACAATAGCTATACTGGTGTTGATTTGGTTATTGATGTTCTCAAACCTCAAAGATTGAATCTTTCATGGAGGCATGCTCTTATACATTGGACTAAGTTTTTTTCCAGGGAAATGGATGACAATGATTCATGTAGTTCACCCAAATTGTTGAGACAAGGCTTTGTTGATGTTGTTGTTGTTGTTGTTGTTTCGGTTAAGAGTTCTGATTCTGAAGTTATAGCTCAGTTAGAATTTGGACCTTCTTGTTTATGCATATAAAATATGAATGGAAAATTTAGTTTGCTTAATGTTAAAGGCCTCCTGTTTTGCCTGTTTCTTTGAATCAATGCCACTTGTGAGAAACAATTATCTTTAAGTTCTTTAATAGATATAGTGCATCAATTGTCAAAGATTTCGGAATAGAGGTAGATTAGTAAACTGAAAAGTTCTTTATGTGGAGTGAGAGTCATACCAATGGAGAGGGTGAGGGGGAGAGGGGGTTGAGGGAAACATACATCCTATAGACATTTGTACATACTCTTTGTGATGTCTGTCGTAGTGTCTTGTCCACATTTTGTATATACTGTCACATAATAAAATGGGGGCGGATATGTGGCATTATACACAACTTTTCAATAGGGCTCACTCCATTAAGGATTTTAACAATTCGAACTGTTTATTTTTCAGGTCTCCATTAAAGGATCATCCTTGCAAAAAAAAAAAAAAGGTAAATCAGAAATAATTTACCTACAAAGATTATATGGTCAACAAAATGAACACTTGAAATGTTGACCATTTAATCTTATATAGTAAATGGTTTTCAATTAACCTAGTTTTTTGCAAGGATGATCCCTTAATGAAGACTGATGGATCGGATCGTTAAAATCCTATATGGAATGAGCCCATTAAAAACTTGTGTCAAAAATAGGATGTCATGGATCCTTCTCCTAATAAAATTAAGTTTTTTCTTTAGAGTATAAATGTCAATAAGTAGAAAGGGTTCCAATTTTTTATTTTTAATACCAGAAAATCAATTAATTATTTTGTGGCAGTATGGACCTTAAATTTTATTATTCAGTGATTATGATTGAGCTCACTGGTCATTACTCTTGCAGAATGTAACTTATTTTCAATGTAGAAATTTCTTTCTTGTAGTATTTTTGTACCTTCTACTAGATGATTTTGAATAAAAATATAAGGCATACTACTTATCTAAAGATGCTAAAAAGTTTATCTTCTATGCAGGGTTTGCAAATTTTTGTACATGGAATGGTTTTTCCAGTCTCAAATTCCCAGAAATGACTTGTACATTACTCTTACAGTATTTAGGAGCTAGTTTGTAAATAAAAATTTCCTTGTAAAAATGGAAACAAACTGGGCTAAGGTCTTGGATGATGGCCACAATATAGTTGTCAATTTGAAGGGGAAAAAGGCGACGAAATGTGCAGCGCATGTAGTTGGAGCTAGCCACTCAGTGTTGTCCCGACAGTCCCGCTTACCTTCAAACAAGCTTGCCAAGCGCAAGCGATCAGATGGATGTAAAACTAAGTCTAGATTAAACTACAGAAGATCCATGCTTAGAAACTATACAAATTTCAGTAAGAGTGGGCTTCCTCAACGATTTCTATATCATGAAGCTGGGGAGTGGATTGATTATCCGCAAGAAATTGTTGACTTGGTTAGGGAGCATTTTCGACTGAAAAATGTGGCAGTGGAGGTGAATTTCAATGGGTGTCATTTCTTGCTGGATATTCTATATATGATTCAGGTGGAATTGAAAACAGGTTTGATGAAGCAAATTGCTTGGATTGATGAAGCGGGTTGCTGCTTTTTTCCAGAGATTCATTCTGGTTATTTGGAAATGCAGAAGTACTGTCAACCTGAGTTAGAGAATGATTCACCTGTTGGGTTACCAGAGCCAAATGGGACCCATGAGATCAAATTGCATCTTGAGATTGGAATAACTGGATTGAAAAGTTCTAATACAGAGGAATGTGTTGAGGAGTCAAATAGTCATGCTAAGAGGGCCAAAATTGAACAAAAACCTCCTGGTAATGGCGATTACCTTGAAGTCAGTGACTACTGCGACAAAAAATCAGATGCCAAAATCCAGGAGGCTAAAATTCAAGGGCTCGGTGAAAATATGATGACTGAGTGTCAAGTTGTGTTAGAAACACTGGATTCTGATTTAGTGCGAGACATGTTTAATAAGGGCATTGGCTCATTCATGACTGCAGATATATTAGAGATTAAGCACTGCTCTAATCGTTTGATGCAAGCTAGACTTGAGCTCTTCCAAAAGCAGGTTGAAATAACGAAGAAGTATCGTGGGAATCCAAATGTCCAATATTGTTGGATGGCTGCTACTAAAGATGCACTCTCTAGCATCATGCTATATGGGCTTGGCCATGGTGATGCTAGAATTATGTCCTCATATGGCATTGGAGTTCACCTGACACCTGCGAATTATGCCCACATCAGGTTTGCATATATTTTCAGTCTATCAATTTATATATTAATAGAATTTTTAGGGAAATATGAAGCAGAATATAACTACAGGCTACATCTAGTCTAATATCTGCCTTGTAGTCTACAGGAATTTTGGGTTCTGCCTTGTAGTCTGATTTAATCAGATGTTTTACTACTTTTTTTCTTTACAGTGCGAATTATTGTGATGATGACGAAAATGGGGTAAGATACATAGTGTTATGCCGTGTTATATTGGGAAATGTTGAAATTGTCAATCCTGGATCTGGACAGTGTCATCCCAGTTCTGGACATTTTGATAGTGGAGTTGATAACCTTCAAGATCCACGCCATTTTATAGTTTGGAATGTGAATATGAAAACCCATATTTTTCCAGAGTATGTTGTCAGTTTCAAGAACTCGTCCAAGGATGAAGGTGGTACATCTCTCCTCATATGCTATTTACTTGTTTAATTTTTAGTGCTTAATGTCTTTGGAACATAATAAAATGATTTTGAAGCCCTATGGAGTGTATGCATGGTTCTTTATGGTATTTAAGTATTTTTGACAAAACACTTTTAAAATGGCTTAAACCGACTGAGCTATCCTTTTTCAGTCATGCTGTCTATACTTATGAATCGATGGTCCTAGTCTCTTTGGCTGGTTTATGAAGAACTTTTGGTTCATGGAGACCGTTTCTTTAGATTGATTTTGGTAAAAAATTATAAGTATTGGACCACTAGAACTTTTTGTTGCTACTACAGGGGCTGTGCTTACAGAAAGCAGAGCTCATCTGTGTGATGAGCGTGCAGGCCAGTTGCAGTTCAATTGCTCGCCAATTGAATGGGTAAGCCTTACATCACATTATAATTTTAAATCACTGTTGGCTAATTTTACTTCTCATCATAGCATTGAACTCTTGCTTGCAATCATCATAAAATTCATTTTCTTTGCCTTGGTATGTCGATGTGCAAGTAATTTGTTAAGCACACCCAAATGAAATTAGAAGGGGGAACTTGGTGTGATTTTGGTACTGAAGATAGCCCCAAGCTTGCTCGTAAACTTGTAGACTTGGCCCAACTTCTTGTGGCCAAATTTCTTTTTCAATTACTTTGTCAAGTACACAAGTTTACAATATGGTATGCCATAAAACAGGTTTTGTTTAGTCATGAACTCATTGTTGGTCTGATTTCTTGGTGCCATCAAGTTCTTTTAACCCATAATTATGTTATTCTGTGAAATTTAGTAGGCCTTAAAACTGGACTTGCTTACAATTTCTGTTCATGTGACAGATTTGCCTTTACAAAAACGTTTGCATTGTCTTAATATTGAGAAGTGGAATTTAGGGTTATTTTTAGCTTGATAATAGACACTGAATTGGTGCAAGATTAAAGGCTTTTTCAACACCCAAAAATATTGTTGGTGATGTTTCAGATGAGTTGGATGTGTTAGGTACAATGACTTGTGGAATGTACTAGTTCTGAGTCAAAGGATGCTGTTGCTGGTGGAACTCCTTTGTACCATTCCCTTATGTATAATTAGTTTGCCCATTGAGCACTTAAGGAGAGTTGTAGTCTCCCGATGTTGATCCTGAGCAATTCATTTTGTTGGCACTTTTCTGACTCTTTTGTAACACTCTTGAAACCTGTCATTTCTTTTCCGGTAGGGGAGACATTCTCAGCCAGGTTTAGAATTTAATAAGAGATGTCAGGAAAAGCCTGTGAGCCCTGGTTCAAGCTCTTCGACAACTCCAAAATCCCCATGGATGCCATTTGCAGTGTTATTTGAAGCTATTTCAAAAGAAGTTGCTCCGAAAGATATGAAATTGGTTAATCTTCACTATGACCTACTCAGGGTATGTAATTTTGCTTTTTGCAATTTGCAGATGTTTGTAATAATTCCACATGTTGTAATTCTAACTCTTGTTGGCTATTTTATTAGAGCAAGAAGATCAGTCGAGATGATTTCATTAAAAAGTTACGAGCAATTTGTGGAGATGACCTGTTGAGGTCAAGCATAATGAGTCTTCAGTGCAAGGTACAGTCCTTATATTTGTGATCCATTTAGTGCGAGTCATTACTTGATTTTCGTTGTATTTTGTGGATATGAGGATTTCCTGGTAATAGATACATGAATAGTCATGTGGATCGATATGTGTACGTGAGGATGGCAGATGTTTGTGGTTGACCAGTGGATGTTTGTTGCTTCGCCAACTTGAGTTTTTAGTGCATTCGGACGCCATATGTGGCTGGCCAATTATCTTTTGCTTTTTTCCTGGTGTTTTTTTGACCATCTCCTACTTTTTATAAATTGCTTTTTTCCTGGTTGTAATGCTTCCTTTTGAAAAAAAATTTTCTTTGTTCCAAGACTATGAAATGTTGAATGAGACATTTCTTGATGAATATTTTGCATTTATGTGGAAATTATAGTTATAACTCTTGCTGGTCAATTTCACAGTTCCCACCCAGATCTGCATGCCCTTTGAAAGTGCCAAAGCAGGAACAAGAATTTGATGCTATTTGATGATGTTGCGGTGGTTGGATCTCTCACTTCCATTGGGGTCGTTTGATTTTTGGTAACGTTGCTGCTTTGCCCCTACATGTGTCGACATGATGTGAACCATATTACTTTTGGACATATGGATTGTTCTGCTGTTCTTTAAGTTCGTTGTCTTCCTAAATTTTTGTGTTGATGTCTTCTTTGAACTGAAATTGTTGCTTCAGCTGTGGAGTTTAAGCCGAATTGGGTTGAGAAATGGCAGTAAACCACAATGTTCAGCTAAGTTTTTCAGCAAATTAAGGAGCCTTGAAATTTCAAATCTGGTAAATCTGTTTGTTTAAAATTTTTGGGATTACCCTTTCAATTCAATAACTATGGTTGGATGTGTTGGCAAAGTATGTTTGAGAATCAGTTAAATTGTGAGTTGACTGAAATTTAAGCAATATGATACCTGCGTTTGAATAGCTACAAATTAGAAGTTTTATGTCAAGCTTTTGTTTTTCAAGTAGGCTGAGGAGCATTTGGTGACTGAAATTGTATGAGTGCTGATAGACTATTTCTGACTTTGGAAATTGATTTTTTTTCTTTAAAAGAAATTGTGGCTTGTTCTAAAACAGGAGGTTAAAAATAAAAGAGATGGTGTTTTTTTTCTCTTGTTTTAAGAAGGTTATTGGTGATTTGGCCAAAAAAGAAGATTATAGGTGAAGCATATATACCGATCTATATGATTTACTTATTAAAGTCAGTAGTTGAGCATTTTGTATTATGAGATGGCACCTCCAATGTTCTCCAATTTTAATATATAAAAAAACTGTCCCATATTAGCCTCCCATCTTAATGATCAAGTATAGAGACTTGTCATATAAGTTTTCCAAGGATTTTATGTTCATGTTTGACTCGTCATATACAATTTGCCCTTGTTTGGAGAAAGTCTAGCCAAAGAATAAAATTTGTCGGCTCTTTAAGGATGGTATAGGACATCTGGTTAGGTAGAAATGATAAAATATTACACGAACTTTTAATAGAAAGCTTGGTGTTCAAGGTAAGTTTATTTGGAAGATAAATAAAAATAATGCCTGTTGTAGAAGATTAGTGTTTGTAAGAAAATAGTGGAGGAAAAATGATTCTTTTTACACACTGATCTTTATAAATAGCCTGTGACCATTTATCTAGGACTAACTGAAAGATGACAACCAAGTCACTTTTTGGTTAATAAACCATGATTTAGTGCTTTCCTATGTAAAGATTCCTCTCGGGGTTGTTATTGTGTGGAAATGGCAATCGGTTGAGTCCAACTGCTCTCATTGTTTGGTTAACTTCTTGTGAAAGACTAGGACCAAAGGTCTTTTAGTGATGTTCTTGTTATTTTTCTATTCAAGTTTCGATTGTTTTATTTTTATTGAGTTAATTATAGTAATAGTTTATGAATTATACCTAAGTATTACTTTAGTTCATGAATTTAAGTTTTAGTCATTTTTATAATTTTTGTTACATTTTTTCGTCTAAAATGCCCAACTCACATGACCCATATTTAAGGGGTACTTTCATCCACACAATGCCCTACCCCTCTTTCGTTGTCTATTCTAGTCCTTGCACAATAATTTTTAAAATTATTAAGAAGAATAAGGAAATAGCCAACACATTGGTAAGGGCATAATGAATGTGTAAGGACTGGATAAGACGTTGGAGAAGAGGTAAAGCACTATGAGGACAAAACTGTTAAATATGGGTCATGTGTGCGACACATGGGTATTTTCGACGGAAAACGTAATCAAAGATGCAAAAAAGATTAAAGTGATACTCGGACAATAGTTTAAGGACTCTAGAATTCCAAAATGATATTCATGGTTTAAGGACACATTTTGGGTACACTACAAGTCTTCTTTCTCTTGCCACTAAACCTCGAGTCTTTTAATCGGTAAAGTTTTGTACTTGCTAGATGACACATGAAAGATGGACAACTATGTTAGTGAGCCTTAAATACTCCTTAATTCTTACCTCCCTGCTTTAACTTACTTTACCATTCTTAGGCTTAGTTTGGTATTGCAGTGAGAAAAAACTACAGTGAAGTAATACAGCAGTGCAGTAAAACAGCTGTGAAGTATGTCAGCTGAATATTTGGTAAACTATATTTTTAAAAGTGCTGTGAGTACAAAAACAGTATGGAGGTGTTTGTAAATTATAATATAAAACTGCTGTGACTATTCGTAATTACTAAAATAAACATGATGCTAAAAGTTTTTTTGACTTATTTATTTGAAAAAAAAGGCATTTTATTAGTTTAATGGTAAGAATATTTAATTTTAATGGTACAAATAAATTAATAATATCAATATAAAATAACCATATTAAAAATACATCTACCATCATATATATTATGTAAGAAATAAATATACATACATCCACCATCACATACATCATACATATACCATAGTTAAAAAATAGGATAATAGTAGTCCTTTTGTTTAAAAAGTGAGGATATATTGGGTAAAAATAATTTTGGTCACAATTGTCACTCACTACAGTTTTGAAAAGCAAGTTTCAAACTGTAGTGAATATCTGTAGTGAGTGACCTCAAATAGTCGCTCACTACAATTTTTGAATTTTTACCAAACACTAAAACTGTTGTGAGTGACTTAGAATTTTCACTCACAACAGTTTTTGAGTCTCTTACTATAATCTCAAATGGAGCCTTACTAGGACTAGTATCGGTTCGGTTATCACAACCAACCAAACGGCGGAGTGTGGTTAGTATTCCAAAAGGATAACGGAAACTCATCCAAGGAAGGTACAAACTTGGTCAATTTCAGTTTATTAGTGGTCTTTCTAAAGACTAGTTCATTTTTTATTTGTTTTCCCTAATAACTCATTCACGCTTCATATCTTCACTCATTCATCTATCTTTTGGAATTTTCATTTTTTTAGGCCTTATCTTCACTCACTAATTTCACCAACCACTTCGTATCAAAAATAAAATAAAGTGAAAATTATAGCAAAATGACTTGTAACATATATCCTATTTTCAATTGAGAATTTCGTTTTCACTTTGATTCAAACAATGACTATTATTAAAAAGTTGTATTAGAGTAAATCAACTACAAAATATCGCAAACTAAGTACCTTTGTTAGCCTTTCCATCAAAAAAATGCTAATGTAGCACATACATGCCCCACCATTTAGGTCATAAAGACTAGCTACACGTTGTATGGCGATGCCATAAAGTGTTAGAGAGAGGCGTGTAGGATTTCAACCAAGGCGAGGTGGGTATTAGATTGTTGGTGTTTTACAATTCGGGTAAGTTGAAAATAGTTATGAAGCAGTTAATTTATTTTTGATTTATTTTTAAAAGCAAAATAGTAGAGTTTGTGTGGTTTACGTCAGCAGTTAATAATTTTTTTGATGGAAAAACTAATAGAGGTACTCAGTTGGTGAGATTTCATAGTTGAGGCACTCTAATGCAACTTTTTGAACTTGAGGTACCAAGTTAAAAATTAGTGTATAGTTGAGATATATAATTATAATTAACTCTTAAATTAAGGCCAAAGTTCACTTTTGGTCCCTATAATTTAACAAAAATTTCACTTAATCCCATTCTTTTAATTTTGAAAATTTCAGTTCCGTACTTTCATTATGTTTGCAATTGAGTTTAAATAATTAATTATGTTTAAATTGTTAGTAAAATATGACGTAACAGAGGTACTTTGAACATTTTAAATAATGTGGAAGTGAAACTCATTTAAAAGGGTAACGTTTTCTAATCACATGTGGACATACGTCTTTATTCTCTTAATTATTTAATTTTTTGTCTTTTCTTTGTTTCTTAATTATATTTATTTAAATATTTAAAATTAAATTTTTAGACTATATTAATCATTAAATATCTAAAATATTCATTTATATGTGCTTTCATGTTATATTTTATTTAAAAATAAATGGAGTTAACAATTTAGATCTAAACTGCAATACGAAGT
>QANT01004433.1:0-12499 GCA_003254885.1 Purshia tridentata | reverse complement strand
TCCATTGTAGGAATTCACATTTAATATTAAGCTTTCTAACAAGATATTCACCTGAACTTTGACTTAATTCGCATGTTATCATCTAAATTAAAAATTGAAGCAAGTTACCCCTTGAATTAAATTTTGTTTGCAAGTTACCATCTCCATCCAAATCTTTACGGAAATTCTATAAAATTTATTTTATGAAGCGAAATTTATTTTAATTTTTTAGAAAAATTTGGACTTCTGGAATTTTCTGAAAATTCTTGAAGGGAAAATTGGTAATTTTATTTCACAGTAAATTAGTACTAGTCAAGACGAATATATAGGAATTTTCTGTATATTTTTCTAAGTCTAGAGCTGTTTTTAATTCATTTTCAAAGTTTGTAAAAATAAAAAAATAGAAAAATAGAAATAGAAAAATGGTTGTAAATGTGGCCACTTGTAATTGGTAATCCAAGTTTTTTTCTATGAATGGACCAAAAAACCCCTAAAGATTTGGAAGAGGTAGTAATTTGCAAACAAAATTTAATTCAAGAGGCAACTTGTTTCAATTTTTAATTTAGATGGTAACATACAAATTGAGTTAAAGTTTGGATGGGTATTTTGCTAAAAAACCTTAAAATTGAATATAGGATACATCATGTATCCACTGCCATGTAGTTTTTCAAATCTGAACCATCTATTTTTTAAACTTATATTCATAGATCATATTTGTAAAAGCTAAATCGAAAATCATTGCTAATCTAATTTTGATGTAACAAATGAACGGTTTTATGGAAAAAATTTTGTTCATCTATTTGTTTGCTTAAAATTGTATAGGCAAATGATTTACGATTTGACTAATTTTTGCAAAGATGATATATGAATAGATCTAAAAAATAAACAGTTTGGCATGTTAAAAAACTATGAGAGTGGATTCCATAAATTTTTATGCAAATAATTTTATTTGTAGAATCCTAGAGCCTTTTATATATATTT
The DNA here is from genome assembly GCA_003254885.1 of Purshia tridentata. Classification (NCBI taxonomy): domain Eukaryota; kingdom Viridiplantae; phylum Streptophyta; class Magnoliopsida; order Rosales; family Rosaceae; genus Purshia; species Purshia tridentata. Next base: position 11,539 of record QANT01004433.1, on the reverse strand, counting down.
ATATATATATATTCATAATTTATCTTTTGAGTAATATACAAGTAGGCTTTTGATCATTTTGGTTCAAAAGCATATATCTAATTGAACTTGCATTATTACACTTGAGATTTATGACCAGTCCAATGGAAAGGGATCAACATGACAATTCCATGTATCTTCCTCTGGTCTTGTTTGAAAAATCAATTGATTCTATACAGTAGAAAATGCAAAGAAGCTCTGATCCAATTTTTCAGTCCTCTTCAGCTTGTATGAATTCTCCAACCAAACCACTGCATGTGATAAGATTCTGAGGAAGAGACACCCATCACCACCAACCCATCTTAATAGAAATTAAAATGAAAATCTTCATAGAGGAAAAAATATCAATGCCCCTCTCGTAGGTGTTATGGCATGTTGACCATGTCGGTTCAAGTTGCAAACCAGAGTCTTGGTCTAGCGAGGGGTTGTCCTGTGCAGCTACAATTTCCACACGAATCTTATGTCTCTTTAAGTGTTGGTGAAATCTTGAGTCCAATTAAGAAGATGAACTCAATCAATGGGGTACACAAACACTGCATGTGAGTGTATGAGGATAAGATTCTGATAGAAGAGGCGACACGACCATCACCACCAACCCATCTTAATAGAAATAAATGGAATTGAAAATTCTTCATAGAAAAAAAAATATTGATGCCCATGTCGTAGGTGCTATGGCATGTTGACCATGTCGGTTCAAGTTGCAAACCAGAGTCTTGGTCTAGCGAAGGGTTGTCTTGTGTAGCTACAATTTCCACACGAATCTTATGTCTCTTTTAAGTGTTGGTGAAATCTTGAGTCCAATTAAGAAGATGAACTCAATTAATGTGGTACACAAACATTGCATGTGATTGTATGAGGATAAGATTCTGATGGAAGAGGAGACACAACCATCACCACAACCCATCTTAATAGAAATTAATGGAATTGAAAATTCTTCATAGAAAAAAAAAATATCAATGCCCTTGTCGTAGGTGCTACGGCTGTTCACCATCTCTGTTAAAGTTAGTAAATTAGTTCTCGTGATTTAAATTTTTTTAATTTTGGTTATTGAATTTTGTGTCATTTGTAATTTTAGGACAATTTTAAAATTTTGTTAGTTAATTCGACAAAACACAAAATTCAATTTGAAAAGCAGACACTCCCTCTACATAATTGAAAAATTAAACTTGGTAGTCACTATAACATTTCAATATTTAATCATAATAATACATATATAAGCCACCTTTTGGATAGAATAGCATAGAATGATATCTTCACAACTAGAACTTTCATTCATAGATTCGCTTCCTCTGCAAAAGGGTCGGAAATATAATCATAGAATCAATAAGGAAAAGCACAAACAATGTCTTAAAGTCATAGAGATCCTTGTGTCACGGGATGACACTCTGGCCCAGCCAAAGCATACATTTGAACACCTTTTTCGTCGTCTCGTGCGGCACCAAGACCTCATCAGGTCCTGGTCAGCCTAATTTTGCCCATGCATGACACATGATTCTGCCCTGTGACAGAATATGGAAGACACATGGCTCAGCGTACACGCTGCCAGACGTGCACCTTACCCAAGAGCAACATATAACATCAAATTCCACATATCAGTCCTTCTGTCGTAGTATAGGGTTGCCCACGTACACCTATCGGCATCCATGTATTCCTTAAGCTAGGCCGAACCCAAGCCAAGCTCCTATGTGGTCAAGGTTCACCACGATGTCACAAGATAATGACATGATCTGCCCGAATGAATTTTCCGAGCGCCATGGCCAATGCATGTCCCAACCTCAGCCCTTATATGAGAGCCGCAATATTGGCGCCCCTTATTACCAATATTGTCTGCAGGACCTCTTGTCCTACTGAGAAAATCGCTGCCCTTGTGACAACCCAATGCCCGGCACACTCTCGGCTCAGCACGTTGCCAAGAAAGGGACACGCTTAGTGCCCAACATCCTAGCGGCACTCAGGGTGGTGGAGAGTCTTACACCAAATACTATGACCCCCCTATATAGCATTTGGAACCATTTCCCATCTGATAGCAGGGAACATCAATATGCGCGAAGGGTCATAATGGGCATATCACTCATATTCCTCCCATGAACGTGCTATCAGAAGTCCATCCGTGACATTCTCCCACACCCAATCTGTCAATGTCCTCATTTACATCGAGTAGAGGATCCCATGCGTGACACTTGACTGACTTGAGATACCCAAGAGCAAGGCTAGCCTGAAAAGCAAAGAAACAAATATCAGGGGCTACTACCAAAATGATAACATTTCACAAAGAAGGAACTCTCATATATTGAACTTGCAAAACAAATTTCAGACATTCTTTTCTTCTTTTTTTATTTCCCCCATTTTAACAAGTTAACTTATTGAAAGAGGCTACTTAATGAAAGAAAAAGAAAAACAAGAACACTCGTTAACAAATTTATCTCAAATATGATCATGAGAAAAAGCACATACCGACTAAACATAAAGTGCATGTAGATCTTATAATGATTCTATGAAAAAATGAAACTATGTTGAATTTGTTATTCCTTCCAATCTGTCTCTCCATATTTTGCTCAAACAAATCTGCCTTGGTAATCCAGCAAACCACACACTCAACTATCATCATGATAATCCCAAGAAAAACACTAACTACGACATAAGTATGGGAGCTTTAATTATCATGGCCTATCTGACATGGACATATCAAATATTACAATCCTAGTATGGGATAGGATCATATGTGGTCCTAGTATGGGATGATGCCATGTTTTGTGCAATGTGTATAATGTGTAAATATTTAGATCTTCATCTCCACATCAGCTTAAGCTATTGTAGTGTATTGGTCAAGTACTTATCATCAAATATGGCAAGTCCTTTTGCATCTAATTACACAGAATGGTCCTAGTATATAACACCCAGAACTATTAATATCTTAAGAGTGCACAAATCCAACAACAACATAAATGAAAGGAGAGAGGAATCAATGAAATAAAAATATTCAGCTATGAGTTCTGATTCTTTTGCAAAAGATTAATCCCACTTCACAAGAAAATTTTTAAATGCATTAAGGCTTCCTTTCTTTCTAGATTCTTTCTCTACATTCTTAAACTTCCTACTCTATATTGTATGATTTTAACAAAAGGGACTGTTGATGCTAAAAATCTCATTAGATCTAATTTTAACAAACAACAATGAATCAATCACCTAAAGCCTTCTACTCGACTGTCGCGCCTCCTTCCAAGTTTCTACTTTTTTGAGCTATTGAGATTTTTCCGAAGGGTGTACCCGCAATGACACTCCGATGCTAAAATGAGTAAAAATTCAATATGCTTTTCAGTGTTTACTTTCTTCTTAGTTTCGATCCACCTCTTGCATGGAGGTACATTACCTCTTATAGAAAAATAATTTTTCCATTATTTCCTACCTTCGCGCCCTTTCTTCCCGTTATACCTCTTTAATGTATTTGATCGTTGGAGCCTTCATTTTGGTACATGGGTAATTAAAATAGGGATAATGGGCTGTTTTGTTTATGATTAATGATGTTACCATTTTCTCTTTTGGGCCTTAGCCTATTTTGGCCTTTTGGGCTTCGCTTCTTATTCTGACCTTTCTTTGGACTGAGCCTGATCGTTTCTTGATCTTGGGCCCAGATAATTCCGTCACCCACAGGGACTATTAAGATAGCCAAAAGAAGAGTTTAGTGTTACAGACTTCACAAAATATAGTATTAAACTATCCCTTATTAAACAAGGTCATTTTAAAACAACCTAATAAATAAAGGTACAGTTGTAAAACACAACAATTAAAATAAAAATTTTTATTTAAAAAAAAACACACCCCACTATTCTAAAATGTGGAGAGAGTGGTGAGAATAACAATAAGAATAAAATAAAAATAAAATAAAATCTAAGTAAAAACACAAATTGACATGTACGGAGCACGTGTTAAGAGGCTATAGTACCAACTATATATAAGTACAACCCTATAGCATTCTATATTGAGGTCTAATTATTTCTCTGCAATTCATGACAGGACTGACCCCGAATTTCCCCTTGGAACTCGAAGTGATCCTGCAGGAATCCAATATCAAGGAAAATTCTATCGAAAATTCGGCAGAACCTCCTCTGAAATTGGACTAACCCTTTTTAAACGAAACCTGCAAAGAACACTTCTAAAACACAGCACCTCTATCATAACCAAAGGGTCTCTGACCCAAACAAGATTAAAACCAACTGATTCATTGTCCAACAAGATTATCAAAGTTGCGCTACAAGACTAATCCAAAGAAATAAATTACAAGCTAACTAAGTGCCTCCAAGTTACAAAGTTTAACTAGTCGCCTCGACGTCTTGGCTCGACCGTTCCATCGCTACAATCTGGGGGGAAAAATTTAAAACAACCATAAAGGGAAAACTAGTGAGATAACTCAGTGAGTGGACGAAAGTAACTAGTATTTAAACTTAACTTATAAGGAAAAATCCATTTATTACAGCAAACTAAAAATAACTGAGCACTAAGACCTCACGTCTTTCTTTAAAATCCCCCAGTTTTAAAGCATTTCCATAAAATTCCACTGAAAACTCTAAGTAAAAAATCTGCATCTGAAATCCATTCTAAAAACTTTGATAAATCGATAAAACTGGTCAAGCTCCCAAAATACCAAATAAGAACTGAAATTTATATACACAAGAATTATCTTTGTAAGCTGTTATGAAAAGAATGCTCTCACCCAATCCAATATCTAGTAATCCTGCCGTACATGCGCAGGGCCCACAACCTGCCCTACTCATGCAGGGCCAATAATCCTGCCGTACATGCACAGGGCCCACGACCTGCCGTACGCATGCAGGGCCAATAATCCTGCCGTACATGCGCAGGGCCCTCAACCTGCCATACGCATGCAGGGTCAATAATCCTGCCGTACATATGCAGAGCCGGAGTCTGTCATACACATGCAGGGCCACTGAATTTGCCATACGTGCACGCAGGGTCACCCCCAAAGGGCAAGGCATCCTGGCACATAGCCCAAAGCCTATGTGTGTGCCGTGATGGGTCCCAAAGACCTATCTGAACTGGATACCAACATGGTGCTTTGAAACTATAAATTTCAGAAATTCTTTCTCAAGATATAAAATACTTAACATTTCTCAAAAACCACGACTAATAAATCCTTGGCACTAAAATCCATTGAAATCCAATATTTTCTCAAACTCAAGCATGAAAAACATTTTGAATTTCTTTCTGTCTCGCCAAAGCATGAAATCTAGTATAACAAATTCCAAACCTAACGTCTAAGTCAAACTTATATAAGAAATCCGTAAAGTAAACTTGCGAACCAAATAATATTTCTAATTTAAATAAATCATTGCTCAAATAAACTCAAACTAAAAAATATGAATTAAGTCATAAAATCCATAAACAATTTATAAACAAAGTCCACTCACAGAGATAGCCTAGCTTTGGTCTCCGACTGGATCATCCTTGGACTCGGGAGTGTCGCCTAAAATAAGAATGATCTTCATTACACTAATATTCAGAATAATAACTGAAAAACTAGAGTGTGTGAGTTCTAGGCCTTTCGCTCCATAATCATAAATTCAAACTATAACCCAACTTATCTTCCTTCTCAACTCAAAATCCAACGCCACTAGCTCATCTCAATCTCGTTAAACTCCTCAAAATAACCTTCATTACTACACAACTCGACCGAGGGTCGTTCAAGCGTCATTTTAAAATCCAACAAATGTCCAATTCCACCCCAAAATCACCCTTCCTCCAATTTCTTCAAACTAACCATTCTAAACACCTATTAACGGTTCCTAAGGGTGAAAATCACTAACAATTGCGATTAAATCTCCACGAACACCTTAAATTTCCAAGATTTCTGAAATGGCCATAAGCCCCAAATTTCCAACTTTCAATTTCCTTGAAATTTCTCAAACTAGACTTCAATTGAAGGTCCATAAAGATGGAATTTACACAAAACGCCCCACAATTTTATTCAATTTCAAAGACCCAAGCTAAATCCGAATTGAGCATAACCCCAAAATTTCCAACTCTTCAAGTTCTCAAGATTCCATAAAATTTCTCATTCTAACACGCAATTGGAGCTTCCTAAGGTTGGAAATTGGCTAAAACTTCCCCAAAATAAGACCCAAAACCGAAAATTTCAAAGAGACTCAAAATGGGCTCCAAATCCCTAATATTCAAGTTTCTAAATACCACAAATTTACCATAAAAAAGATATGGGAAATGAAGATTGAAAGGAGGGAAAGAAAATCCACCAAAAATTGGATGAAATAGCACCGGAAAACTGGCCGGAAATTCACGATGAAGGAGCGACTGAACTGGTCTTCTCCGGCGTGGTTCACGACTTTAGGGGCGGCGGCCGACGTGGGGCTGGCTGGGGAGGGACGGCCAGTCGCTGGGGAGTCGCTGGTGGGGCCTGGGCTGGCCGGAAATGGGCTGAGTGGGTCGCGCAGGGGGAGAGAGGAAGAAAGAGATGTCGGGCTGGGGGGGCTGTGTGAGAGATAAAGGGGGGAGAAAGAGAGAGAGAGAGAGAGAGGGAGAATTCCAAAATTTTTTGGAATTCTAAAAGCCACTTTACCCAAAATTATAAGTTTGCCCCTCACCTTAACCCTTCGTATTTCTCAAACCGTAGCTCCAAACGACGTATGCTACGTGTCTATGAACTCGTGCAGTAAAACTCTACGTAACCATGTCAAAGTCAACTCTAAAATTCGGGTAATTTAAAAAAGTCAACCTTGGGGTCATTTATCACGTTCCTAACTTTCTAACCGTAGCTCTAAACGACCCATGCCGCGTGTCGACCAACTCATGAGCTCAAGACCTTCCTAACGGACCCAAGATCAAAGCTAAAATCTCACTCGAAACAAAAGTCAACTGTGGGCCCTATTTGAATTTACTTAGAAAGGTACAGGCCGTTGCAATTCACAAGCATAGTTGATAGGATGACATTATATGAACATCTATATACTATGTAAATGATCTAGACAGCAGCTCAAAACAAAAACCTGCTATCAAACCAAATTTCCAACATAAGATAATGGTGGAAGCACACTGCACTAAGTGCATTTCATGTCTTTCCAAACTATGCATAATTGGCATTGCGTGAGAAAGTGAAAGAAGAAACAATGATAAAATATGAAAGCTCTCCACTCGTACTATGAAGGTTTCACCCATATGGGCCATATCTGCTATTTACAACATGAGTGGTCTTTAATCCCTAGTCCAACAACTAAAAAATAAACGACTTAAAGGAGAAGTACTCTAATGATTTCAGCTTGGTTTGTGATTCAAGTGGAAAAACTTTGGAGTTAATATGAGAATATGGAAATTACAGGTGGGTTTCAAATTCCTAGTTTCCTAATCTCCTCCGCTTTATAATTTTCTAATATTGCATTGGTGAGTTGAGAATGTTTCTCTTCTCCTACAGAAAATGGAGCTATTGATGAGCAGCGAAACTAGTTTGGGATGTAATTATTATATTTCAGTCGGAACAGAGCTGAACACTTCTATCTAGATTAAGACGACATAAATTGCGACATAACAAAACCACTGTCAAAAATTAAATGATGACCAAATTAAACAAAGAGCTATAACCACAATAAGCACCGAAGTATTGTGCCATTGAATATCAACAAAACTGTTTAATAAAAATATTTGGGGAGTGGTAAAGGACCATCTGCTTAAAATAAAAATTAAATTCACCTCATCACACTTCTACAGTCCAACTTTCAATTGGTTTCTATTTTTACTCTTACATTCCTTCTAATCACACATGCAACTCTCTCTCTCTCCCCCTTCTCTAACTACCAGGGAAAAAAAACTGTTCTCTACAATTGTTCCTACCCTGGATCCCTCTGTTTCACAAAGACATGTTAATATCGGCTTCTCTCCCTCACATTAAGCACTATGGCGTGTTCAAAATTTGCAATCAATGGTCAGATTTATGGTTGAAATTAGATTTTCTGTTGTTGATGTTTTCTTTATACCCTGTTTGGTTGTGAGAAATTTAAAAGAATTGTTCATTTCTCATGATGGCTTCAGTTGATTATGGATTAATTTTCTTTTGGTTGATAGTTTATTTTTTTTCCGAGCACTGATCTTGCTTAGTATGTTTTTTCCTTTTTTGTTCCAAAGTGGTTGTCTTGAACATGTTTGAACTTCTGAAAACCATATAGTCTATCTGGATAAACAATAAACATTATTATTTATGAAAACAACATGCATTTGAAACTTTAAACATTAGAACAACTTGTAACGATGTAAGCAAAACACTTTCACTAATTTCTCCTTCTAACACTAATGCGAGCACTCTGCTTTGGCCTTTTCAGCATTTTACTTCGTAGTTGTTTTTCAGCATTTTACTTCGTAGTTGTCTTCCCAACTCTTTTATAAACCAGTCAACTTTTCTATTCGAAAGCACTATATATCCCACAGAAAGTCCAATTACCATTCCACACCCATAACCCATCAAGACCACTTTCCAATCAATTTCATTCTCATGCTTCAAATAATCTTCTCCCTGAAAAGACGATTTATTGGTGCATGTTTTGGAAAGTGGAAATCCACACAATCCCAAATTCCCACTGTATGAATCATTTAAAAATGTTCCAAATTGGTTGCCACGTGGTATGGGCCCAACAAGTTGGTTTTCTGAAAGGTTCAATTGTGAAAGGGATGTCAAGTCTGATAATTGCAATGGAATCTCACCACCAAGCTTGTTTGAGGAGATATCTAACCATTCAAGTTGAGTCAAATTACTGAATGAGGATGGAATGGGACCTGTGAGTTTGTTATGAGACAAGTTGAGCCCCTTCAAAGAGTTCAGCTTGCTGATCACCTTTGGAATCGCTCCTTCGAAACCATTGCTTGAGAAATCAATGATTGTGAACATGGTTTGTATTTTAACCAATTCAACGTAGAACCCTTTCATTGTTACAATCACACTGTCATGGTAATAGTCTTCTCCCATATATTTCAGTTCATCTTCTCATACGTTCACCATAGCCATCAGGTTCTCAAAATATTTTGTCGGCAAAAGACCATTAAATTGATTGTGGGAGAGGTCCATAATACGCAATTTTTGGAAGGGAAATATGGTTTTGGGATTGCTTATGGCACCATGGAATTGGTTAGACCTCAAGATGAGAACCTGCAAGACCGGAAGAGATTCCAACCAATGGGGGAAGGTGTCATTGATGTTGTTGTTTCCAAGGTCTACAACTTCCAGAAATTTACAATTGAGCAAAGACTGTGGCAGTGGTCCTTCCAATTGATTTCCATTCAGGTCAATATTCCTCAACATGTTACCCTTGGTGAATGTTGCAGGGATCATGCCAACAAATTTATTCTTTCGCAGATCCAAAACTGAGAGATACATAGAAAAATTCCCTATACATGGAGGAATTTCACCACTCAAGCTATTATTAGACAAATCAAGGATGTAGAGGGAACTTATGTTGCAAATCGTTGAAGATAGTCCTCCAGTCAATTGATTGTTTGATGCAGAAAAGACCGAAGTGGAAGGTGGGGGAATTGGAAGCTATCCTTGTAGCAAGTTGGAGCTAAGGTCTACAATGAGTAAGTTTTGCCACAAAAGAAGTGGTTTTATACTTGTGAAGAAATTGTGAGAAAGATTCAAATAAATTAACAATGAATCTTTCCCCACGTCCAATTGCCACATGGGAACGTTGCCTTGAATCCGGTTGTGGGAAAGGTTTATCGAATTCAAATGAGGTGAGGCTCTTAGAAAGTATGGGAACTCAGTTATGTTGCAAGAAGACAAATACAGTGAGCGAAGTTTAGGCAAGGAGAAGTTACTGAAGTTGTTAAAATTCACCGATAGATGATTATTGGAAAGATCAAGATAAGTGAGACTTTGGAGTTTTTCAAACTTTTGGAACTCCAAAATGCCACTCAAGTTATTTGAAGATAGATAAAGATCCTTAACGTCCACTAGTTCAAAGATTGAACTTGGAAACACGCCATGTAGCTTGTTATAACTTAAATCAATAAATGATAAAGAAGTAGATTGGAATTCATTGATAATGCCAGTGAGTTGGATTTAAAAACTCCAATGATGGCAAGATATATAACCAAGATGGTATTGTTCCATTAAGTGAGTTACTGTCCAAACTGAGTTCAGTTAAATGCCAAGGAACATGACCAACTAGTTGTTTCGTTGAAAAATCATATAAAGATGAAGAAATTGTTGTGGAGTTAGTATGAACTTCTGGAAGTTGACCCAAAAAATTGTTGTTTGAAAGATACAAGGAAATCAGTTCCTCAAGGTTTAGAAGTGACCATGGGATCTGACCACCAAAACCATTATGTGACAGGTCCAACCTCTTGATTTGTGTGAAGTTACCAAGCAATGCAGGATATGATGATCCTACGAAATTGCAATTCCTCAGGTACAAATCACTCAAAGATTTCAGAATTCTAGTCAAATAAGGTAAGTCTATTGAGATTCTAGTATCTGAGAGATCCAAAATCTTGAGTGGACTGCTCCAATTAGATTTTGGGAAAGAACCAGTGAGTTCATAGTTGTACTCTAAATCAAGTTCCTTAAGGTTTGGTAGGCGAAGAAAATTTTCTGGGAATTTCCCTTGCAAATTACAATCATAGAGTCTAAGAGACGTCAAAGAAGAAGAAAAATTCATGAATGAATCAAGTACAACTGAGGACATGTCAATTTCGTCCAGACGAAGCTCTCTAAGGTTTGTAAGGTTTTGAACAATTCTTTTGAAACCATGTGTTTCTAGGGTCATGTAGTTAGACGAGAGTTTAAGCGAAAGCAATTGGGAAAGGTAGGAGATTTCTAAAGGGATACGACCATTCAAGTGGGAGTAGGTAAAGTCAAGGTGAGTAATACTTACAAAACCACCAAAGTTGGATGAAAGTGGGGAACCTCTGAAATCATTGTTAGAGAGGTCTAGCCTTTGAAGATGACCAAGGGAGAAAAGACTGCTGTTGTCATGAATATTGCCTTGAAGCCCACTATTACTAAGGTTGAGGCCAATCACGTGACCCGTCACCCTTTCACAAGTGACACCACTCCATGCACAACAATCCTTGCTCTTATCCCAAAACACTGTTTTAGGATGAGGAGTTATTGCAAAATGAGAACTAGATGTATTGATGGAGAAGGAGCTCTTGAATTGAAGCAGAGCAGAGCTTTCATGTGGATGACATAAATGACCTGAAGTAGGAGAAGAAGAATTAAATGATGATGAGCAGTTCAAAAGAGAAGTATAGAGCAAGAAGAGGAGATACAGCCATGAAAACCAACCCATCTTAATTCTTAAACACGAAACTATTTTCCACTATAGTCTAAAAATGTTGAGTGTAGTTGGAACTCTTCATGCATATTTATATATGTATCACCTAGTCAACAAAAGTCTTCCTTCTGGTCCAATTTCTCAGTTCTTTACAGCAAATTAAAAACAAACAACACGTAAGAAGAAAATACACGAGACAACGGAAAAAGAAACAAAAGGTACTCAAACATTGT
>QANT01004427.1:0-14267 GCA_003254885.1 Purshia tridentata | reverse complement strand
TCTATGATCATGAACTTGGTTTGTTTTCCTTTTATTACTCTTATCATGAACGTATTTAGACCTATTATTAAATAATCACCAACACTAATACTAGCTATTTTCTATTTTAAATAAGGATTAAAAAAAAAAGACTTATGTGGAAAGTATGACCACAACAGCAGATGAAGCAACACTCCCTCCTACAAGTGAAGAAACAGGNAGGCACCCAATCCCCCGCCAAAGTTGATCATAGTTTACACTTTTAATAGCATAGGATTATCTAAGGTTATCATTTTTTGAACAATTTGCAGTTTAATACTGCATAAGTTGTGTATATAAAAACTTCCATCCCCCGCAATGCTTTCCACAACCCACTATTTTTGATCACCATTGTTGAAGAAAAATTGGATAATAAATTATTATATCAATAATTTACATTTGTTACCCAACATAATCTCACTCTACTCATTTTAGAGAATAAAGTTTTATTATTTAGGGTACGACCCATTTAAGATGGAGTGTATCTCTTAATTGCAATCTTTTGGTATAAGGTACAAGAGAAGATCCTTTGATTTCAATTATGACGAAACTGAAATCATTTATTGAGGTGTGTGAGTATGAGTGTTTGGATTTGGGATTCCCAATGAGTGAATGACTCATTGAAAAATTGAGATTTATTTGGATAATTTGTTTGGTGAATTTGGTTGGTTTGAACCAGGGATTCGATTTGGGCTGCGGTTGTATCTAGATTTGGTTCTAGATTGCCTACGTACCCATTGCGGAATCAAATCATACGTAGTTCTAGGCTTTCGGGAATTAAATAGGTGAATGACCTATTTAAATGATTTGAGTAATTTTAATAGGGTTTAAAGCCCTTGGATTTGAATTGAGAAACTAATTCAGAGACTTTGTGTATAAAATTAATTTCTGAAGAGTTTGTGTGAATTTGATTTGGTTGCGATTGCACTTAAATTTGAGTAGGTTGCCTACATATCCTTAACGGAATTAAACCAATGTAGTTCACAAGGATTTAAATTTGGTTGGCTTGTGCCATTTTGAAGTTGAATTTTGAATTTTGAATTTTGAATTTGAGAGATTTGGTTTTGTACCAATTGGGAGAAATGATTTTGTACCATTTAAGAAAATAAATTTGAAATTGAGATTTGAGATTTGGAATTTGGATTAGAAGGATGTGCCCATTAATATATTTGTATCATTTATTTGTTAAATGACACGTTATTTTTAATAATGGACAAACATGAATTTAAATATGTGCCCACTAAATATTTCGTATCAATTATTTATTGATTGATACGCTTTATATTTTTTTTAATGGGCAAATTTGAATTTAAATATGTGCCCACTAATTGTTTTGTGTCAATTATTAATTAATTGACACTTTTTTTATTATTTATAATGGGCATGGTAATTTTGGAAATAAGCCCCATTAATTTTGATTGGTAAATTTGCACCAAATGTTGTCTAATTAATGTATTCGGCTATATGCTCCGTTGATAAAGCTTTGTAGTAAAGGCCAAAAGGCTTAGCTTGTTAGCAGCATATACTTGCATATATTTAAGCCACTCAATATTTTGTTCATTCAAAGCAGTACTGCCACAACAAAAATGACAAGCCTTAAACTTCTAGCGGGCTCCACCAAAAAATCTGTAGTTAGTTAGCAGACACCCCTTTATTTCTCAACAACAATTAAGCTTTGTATTGTTTTGCCATCAGTGCTTGCAAAACCAGTCCCTTCTTTTTTTTTTTTTTACTCGGACCTTGAAGCACAGAGCCTTGCTGCGAGAAAATCCCATTTATATTTTCTCTTGGCTTTCTGCCATTTCTTTTTTTGTTGTTGTTTTGATTGAAGCCTGATAACAACAACTTTGAATGGATTTATAATGAATCCAAATTGATGCCCATAAGCATCAACTTGAGAAGATTCATATAAAATTCAAATGTTGTTCTCGAACAACCGTTCCATGTTTCCATGGATGATTTTGTGGTGTTCGCAAACACCGTTTCATGTTTCCATGGATAAATTTGTCGTGCTCACAAGCATCGTTCCATGTTCCCATGGATGATTTTGTGGTGCTCGCAAGCACCACTTCTTAAGGGAGGTTGGGACCGAACATATGGAGCCATGAAGGTTGCCATATATCTACAATTTTTTCTGACTTCTATCCTGCAGCACTTCAGTGTTTATTTCCCTCTCCCTTCTGAACCTCTCATGCTCTATTTATAGAGACCACCAAAGGTCTAAGAAGATGATGATGTGATCATCTAAAATTTAAATTTAAATGGTGATCACACTTAGAGATAAGATATTCTGATAAGATTTCTTCTATCTTTATCACTTATCTCATCCATTTAGGAGTTTAACTTCATTTGAACACTCCAATTTAGGGTTGTATTTTTATCTTCTTCTTTTGTTGAATTTTTACGGTTCAACAACCATACTTCTGCTACATTATATTTTGCGCTTTCAACATTCAAAGGACTCACATTGTAAATATTAACATTATTATATCAAACTCTTATCTTTTATCATTTATTTATATCTTTCTTACAACATCATGCCTTGACATTTTTCTATCTTAGGGGAAAACAATTTGCAATATATATTTTTATGTATTTCACTAACTTTTCTCACATAAGGTCCCTCTTCAAACTTTATTTCCCCTTTGAATTTTTTGCCTCTCCCTATTTTATATACACTTGGCTTCAATAGTTTTTGCATGTGATTTTAATTTATTACATTAGAGTAACATGTGATTAAGGTAAAAGTGTTAATTTATTGGCTTCAAAGCTCAATAAATTTTCAAATGCCTAATATTTACCCAGAATATTGCTTAAATTGCTTAAATTTTCAAATGCCTATTACTTTTTTAGAAAATTGCTTAAATATGAATAAACAAAATATGATCACATAATTTAACACAAAATTATAAATAAACTTAGTAAGTGTATGACTAAAGGCTAAATTATCAATATAAGACAAAAATATTACTACATACATTTAAAAACTTTTTATTTTATTTCAAATATTTTGAACACCCGCAGCAACGCGCGGGCACCAATTCTAGTGACCCTCTAAAAAGGGAAAATGAAATTCAAGTCTAACCATTGTGGGGGCTTCAAGATCATTTTGTAATTTTGCATCCACTTCAGAAATCTACCCTTAAAAAGACAAACTAGTACCCTTCCACATTATAATTTCTCAAATTATATATATACTAAAACCCGTGAGGTCTCTGCACTGTTCATACTGTAGCTTATGAACAGTGCTTTTCCTATTTTGTCCCTTTTTTTATGGTGTGATTACTATTTTGTCCTTTGGTGTTTTATTTTTGCTTTTGGGTTTTCAGATTTCTCAGATGCTCTTACGATTTAGTTTCTCACTTGCTCTCTCTCTCTCCTCACTCTCCTTCTCTCCCAAGCTTGTCCCCGTACCCGTATCGGTGTCGGTGCTTCCTAGGGAGCACCTCTTGGTGAAAGTTAGCATGATAACTACAAGATAACCCATAAATTGTTAAAATTGGAATAAAAAAGGTTAACATATATCTATGGAGAATGGATTAAAGTTTTTCAATGATAACTACGAGCAAATTTATTGAAATTACAAAAAAAAGGTGCACATTAACAGATTCCAAAACAAACTAGACAATAGTAAAATTAAAATGTGCAACAATAAAGCACAGTTCTTATTTTTTGAATCTTAAAAATACCTTAGGTATAACATGGAGACGGAGTCCAGCTGCATTGCTCCTCATAATCATTTTAACGTCTCTGCAATTGATTGATGTGAACATGTCTTCGATGAATACCAATTCTTTCCTCCAGCTGAGGGAATATCTTAACAAGGATTTTATACATGGCTTTGTAATACCGTTTACTCCATCTCTTGCAGAACACAAGTGATGCAACAGCAACTCCAAAGCCAAATGTAAATCCAATCTCAACGCTAATAAGATCCCAATTAATCTCATGATGCTGTCCAGAGTTGGGAAGGCTTCCATTTTCTGTTCCTGGTGGTGACAATCCTGCTTTGTTATCCACCGTCAAAGGAGGTCCCCATAATCCTTTGTTTCCTGTAAATGAGTCTTTTGGAAATGTCGAAAACTGAGTACCGGTTGGGATTCGTCCGACCAGTTGATTATTTGAGAGATTCAAGACTGCAAGGAAAGTAAGCTGTGCCAATTGTGTTGGAATTTTCCCGCTCAGCTTGTTCTGTGACAGGTCTAAGGACTCGAGTTTTCGCATGTTACCAAATGACGACGGGATTTTGCCTGTGAAAGCATTACTGGACAAGTTGAGGATATATAATGATTTGAATTCCCCTATTTCCTCAGGTATTGATCCATTGAATTTGTTACAGGAGAAGTCAATCAAGGTGAAGACAGTTAGAATCTTTACCAGATCCATCTCTGAACCTTTGCCGGTAACTGTTATACCATCCTCAAAAGAAAAACCAACCGCATCTTTCCTTTCTTCAATTGAAAATTGTAGGAAATTGGCCTTTGCAAGGGACTCATCTTCATTATTCATCATTGACGACCATGTTGTCAAAGATTTTCTCGGTATTTCACCACTGAAATCATTGTGAGCTAGATCTATGATTTGAAGCTTTGGCCAGGTGCCATTGGTCTTGGGACATCCAATGCGTCCATAAAATCTATTGGACCGCAAAAAAATGACACGTAAAGTGGATATATTCTTCAACAAGCATGGAAAGGCATCTTTCATTTGATTGTTTCCAAGGTTCAAAACCTGTAAAGCTGTGCAGTTGGCTAAAGATTTTGGAAACTGACCTTTTATCTGATTTTCACCAAGGTTTAGAGTGTCTAATGCACAATCTCTTGTAAATTCAAAATTAGAAATAATTCCAGTAAGGTTGTTTCTCCTTAAATTAAGTACTCCAAGACCCATTTTTGCAGACAAGCATTGAGGAATCGTGCCACTCAAAGAATTGTTGGACAGATCAATAACCTGAAGACCCCCATTGCATATGGATGCTGGAATGAGCCCATGCAATTTATTGCTTGAAAGAGATAAGAATGAAGTATGGGAAGTAAGGAAATCACCAATGTTAGTTGGTATACTAGAGCTAAAATGATTTTTCGAGTAATCCAGATAATAGGCATTTGGTAGAAAAATTGGGAGTTTCCCCTGGATTTTGTTTGAATGAAGGTCAAGCCGACTTACAGTAGAATTAAAGAAAGGACCTTCTAGAGTCACTAAGGAGTTACAAGAAAGATTTAGGTCAGAAAGGTATTTGAAACTCCAAATCCAATGGTGTATCTTGCCTTCAATCTGGTTTTGTGAAAGGTCCAAACTGAATAAGTTGGATTGATTTCTTAAGAAACCTGGGATTGTTCTCAACTGGTTGGAAGCCAAATTCAATGACCCAATCTGAGGAAATGAGGAATATGAGGAATTGGTACCATTATATAAAATCAGCAAGCTATTATACGAAAGATCAATGTCTAAAAGATCGTTCAGCAGTTGAGGACCATTAAAAGGAAAATAACTGAAATTGTTGGAAGAAAGAAAAAGAAACTGAAGCCCTTGAAAATTAAAGATAGACACGGGTATTGGTCCTTCCAAATGGTTGAAGCTCAAATCAAGGGTAACAAAGTTGGAAGAGATGTTAGAAAACTCATTGAGTTTACCAGAGAATTGATTGTGAGAAAGTACTAGTTCTGGCAATAAGGGAAGAGAAAAGAGAGATGACGGAATACTCCCCTCGAGTAGATTGTCGTGCAAATTGAGATCTACCAGATTAATAAGGTTTTCCCAGTGAATAGAACTAATTGGGCCATTGAACATGTTTGATGACAAGTCCAAATAAACCAATTGTGTTAGGTTCGCCATTGACTTTGGGATTGGTCCAGTGAAATTGCACTGCCAAAGATCTATCTTGGACAACATTTTGAGGTTGCCGATAGAGTCCGGCAATAACCCTGAAAAGTTTGTGAAGCTTAGAACCAAGGACCGAAGAGATCCATTCTTTGGAAATTCTGGCAAGGAACCATGAAGTTCTCCATTATTTGAAAGGTCAATAGATTCTAGAGTAGGTATCTGAAAGATCTCTTTGGGAACTATTCCATTCAACTCACAGCCTGAAAGACTCAAGGAAGTCAACTTTGAAAAATTGGCAAAGAATCCTGGAATTGGACCGAAGATACGGTTACGATCCCAGCTTAAGTCCCTCAGGTTTGAAAAGTTGGCAAAGAATCCTGGAATTGGACCAGAGATATGGTAATTTCTATCCAATCGAATCATAGATAGAGACTGAAGTTTAGCAAGGGATTGATCAATTGGACCTGAAAGGTTACAAGATGACAAGCTCAACACCCTCAGGTTTGGCAGAGAAGATGATATTGCTTGGCACCAGTGAGTCCCCTCTGCTGATATACTTACTTCATCAAGATATAGCTCTGTAAGCTCTGTGAGATTCTGAACAAGCATATTCAAATTTGGGATCTCAAGTGGTTGATCCCACTTATTGGAAGATTTAGAAATATCAAGGACAACCAACCTTGTCAAGCGTGAAATCTCAATGGGAATTATCTCGAAAGAACCCAAATTAAAAGATAAATTTAAATACCTTAAGTTGGTAAGCTTTCCGATTGCTGATGGAATGAAAGAACCATAGCCAAATCTGTTATCAGCCAAACTGAGGTTTTGAAGATGCTGAAGATTGAAGAGACTACTCGAGTTGTCAATCCCACTTGAGATGGATTCGCTGCTGATGTCAAGACCAACAACATTCCCATTACTACTGCAAGTAACACCAACCCAAGAACAACAGTCGGTACATGAATTCCATGACATAAACTTGAATGAAACAGGAGGATGTCCAAATGAATCATTATAAAATGTAAGACTTTTCTTCAAATGGAGCAATGATAGTTGTTGGTCTTGAATACACTGGCTGTGAACTGCTGGGATGATCTTAACACAGATGGTAGCAATTAAGAATAGGAAAAAGAAATACTGGTGCAAAGTTTTCATCTTGGGTAAACTTTCAGTTTTAGAGACGCTAAGGGAAAGTGTGAAGAACTGAGAATGGTTGTGGTGGTTTTAATATGGTAGAATTGGAAAGACCTCCTGATGAGATTGTTGCTTGCTTGACTTAGAAGTTTTCTCCCATCTATCTTCAGCAATCAGGAAAAATTGTAGCAGACAAGGATTGGCAAACAATCATCACATAATAAATTAGAAAAATTTGGCCCTACTTTAAAGAAAGTGGGGGAAGATAATGGGAAATTTTGACCCTAAAAACACCACCTTGAGAATTTAGGGTTTGGAAGATGAATTCTAAAGATAGAAGAAGACAGTCCACGAAACCAAAAATTGGGTCATTCATGGATTCCTTTAATGTGATCACAGAGGACGAGTTCTGTATTTAGTGCAAAGAAGAAATACGTCATCGTCCAAAAACCAAAGCAAATTAATATTATATCCCTTTAAAAATCAAAACTTTGTAAACCAAATTTTAAACCATAAATTCTCAATGTATTACTTCCATTTAAATGCAAACCAGAATTATAAACATTGACCAACTAAGCTATAATGAACTCGCACACAATATCACGAGTTATTACAATTAATTAATATTATAGAAAAATATAACAGCCTCAGTTCAACTAAGTCAAGTACGGAAAGTGGAAAATTTGGATTGAGAGACTGAAAATGACAAATAGCTAATGGCTGTGGGTTGCTTGACTATTTGACTTTGAATTTTCTTTGCCCATATGTCTAGTTGGAACTTGGCATAAGTATGCTGTTTTTTTATACATTGTTTTGCTAACTATTGACTATTGACTGACTAATTAAAGTGCTGAAAGAAAGGAACTGGTGAAGAGAGCATGAATTTTCACCCCTACAAGCACCATCAGAGCCAAGTGGAAGAAAGTGCATGCGTGCTCTTAGGTTTCCGTTAAATGTTTTGTTGAATTTATGGGTTGGAAGATTTGTATAGCTCATAAGAATGTGAAGTGAAGAAACGTCCCACGTTAGAATATTAACAAAACTTGGCAATTGGTTTTGGGGTGGAACCTCAACTTCCTTCATAGCAGAAGATAGTTCTCCTTAAAAAGGAATTGAAAAGGCTAACCATACAGGATGGATTAGTGGGTTTTTATATTTATTATTTTTCTATGAAACCTTGACGGTACGAGGAAATTTATTGAAAATAAAACAGAACCATACACGCTAAATATTACAAAACTAACTAGAGCATAATTAATTAAAATGTTACATAGTTCTTATTTATTGCATTGGAAAAAACCACTTCATTATTGTGAAATTGCGTTGTTGTGTTAAAAGAAGGATAACTATACTAATTAATTTGATCAGTATACCTAAAGAAACCCTTGGTGCAATATTGATGATCTCACAAAGATTAGACTTCAATGAATTCCATTTACTGATTTCATCTTTATTAGCTGCATTGCTCCTCATAATCATTTCAATGTCTCCATCTTCCATTTATGTGAACATGTCTTTGATGAATCATTTTTTTCCTCCAGCTAAGGGAATATCTTAATTAACAAGGATGCCATACATTGCTTTATAATACCATTTACTCCATCTCCTGCAGAACAAAATTGACATGCACAATGGCAATTGCACAGCCAATTGCAAATCCTATTTCAACACTAATAAGGCCTCAATCAATCTCATCATGTCCGGAATTTGGAAGGCTTCCATTTGATATGTTGGTGGTGATGACAATCCTGCTTTGTTATCCTCCGTCAAAGCAGGCCTCGATAATCCTTTATTACATGTAAATTAAGGAGGCTTTTGGAAATGTTGGAAATGTTGGGTTTTTGGTACAGTTTGCAATTCGGTGGGGGGTTTTCTTTTAGTCAAAAGTGGAAAAGCACTTTCCTTGTTTCAAGGAGAGTGAGTTACTTCTTTTTGGTTTCATTCGATGGGAAATGATGCCTTTTGACTAAAGAGAAAAATCTCTCCTTAATTGAAGGGGAGCGTGTGCCTTTTTCTTTTGGAGGTGTGAAAGAAGGACTTTTATTGGCTGGCTTATGTTGAAAATGAGTCATGCATACTACTTATAAGAAGACTATAAGTGTTACGCCCCAATCAAGGATTAAAGAGTGAATCACGCTCCAATTATAAAATTAGCTTCTATAACCAGAATGTGACGTGTAAAAATAAAATAAATAAAAATAAACTCCTTATTACAATTGAATTCAAGCTTATTTACAAATTTAGTCCTCCTCCTGTACTTTATATCATTCTCGACTAAAACAAAATCAACCCCCGACGTAGTTCATGTTTAATCACGAAGATTACTTTTGATCAGCTCCCTACTAACTCTCGATTGAGTACCTGCAAAGTCTATGAGGGAGTGAGCTCAAACCAACGACTCAATAGGGACATAAGACCTCAACAAAGCAGAATTGATCAAACTGAAGCTTTAATGAAAAACATACAACATGCTATGAATATTATATAATATAATATTATTATTAATGCATGAATGTTATGCAAAACTTCCTCAATTTAAATTTCAAAATATGTATAATTGTTAACTCAATTAAAGAACAATCAGACTACATGCCTCAGACCATACATTTTATCACTATGGCCCCAATTACTTTATAATATGAGTTAACGGTACTATCTATATTAAAATATAAATTGCATAAAGTAAATTGCATCCTAATTTCAGTCTTCCATGAAGGTTACCAATGCAGCGTGGGATCATAAATCATTTTATTAGTCTCCGCATGACCGTTAAGGGCCCGAATAAGCTGCAACTGCCATGTACGGTGGCTACGCGGGCCTATTTTCACAACAAAAACCCAACAACAATATACTCGAACCTAAGAAATGACTCTATTAATTTGAAGAGAATTAATCAATTGTACGAGGATTAGGATCTTCTGGCACTTAATCTATTTTAGTGAGAATTAATGATCTTCTGGCCCTCAATTAATTTTACGATAATTAAGGATCTTTTGGCCCTTAACCAATTTCATGATAATTAAAATTCTTCTAACCCTTAGTTAATTGAAGATCAAAGAACTTGATCATGATCAACTATTATTATTAAGTATAACAAACAAAACCCATATATTTTAGCTTGTAATTAAACAAAACAACAAGCATATATAAAACACCCAAACATCATGGCTTCTTAGTTTTATCAGGAACATGAATGAAATAGAGAAGTCCCAGTTGATTAAATAGAGAAACATCCAATTCATTAAAAGCAAAACGAATTATTGACCAAATAGCAAGCTGGGAGTGATTAGAATTACTCGCGGCCAAAATATATTTTGGGTTATGAAAAGTCAACATGTTATTTGGATAAACTAATCAATACGTGTGATAGGAAGAAATAATGGTAGAAGACAATTTTTCTCTGCCATAGATCAAAAAGATATGGTAATATCAATGAGAATAATAGAATCTTGTAAAAGCAATCTGCAAGGGTTAGTGACGTATTGTACTCAAACTCATTGACTGGAAGTCTGGAAGCAAACATAATCAGAGTTGCTATATACACGAAATCCACAAACTAACATAAAGTATATGAAGAATTTAAACGTATGCTATATAGAAAAACGTGAAGTATGTTCATAATAAACATAACATGTATAAATATGTATGCATGTTCACTTCAAAGAAATAAAATTGTTAATCAATAAGTTGCGAACGCAACCTTGATAATATGAAATAGAGCATAATTTACACAGTTCTTATTTATTGCATTGGAAAAAACCACTAAATACTGATTGTGAATTGCATTGTTGTGTTAAAAGAAGGATAACTATACTAATTAATTCGATCAGTATACTCTAAAGAAACCCTTGGTACAATATTGATGATCTCACAAAGATTAGATTTTAATGAATTCCATTTACTGATTTCATCTTTATTAGCTGCATTGCTCCTCATAACCATTTCAATGTCTCCATCTTCCATTTATGTGAACATGTCTTTAATGAATCATTTTTTTCCTCCAGCTGAAGGAATATCTTAATTAACAAGGATGCTATACGTAGCTTTATAATACCATTTACTCCATCTCTTGCAGAACAAAAGTGACATGCACAATGGCAATTGCACAGCCAACTGCAAATCCTATTTCAACACTAATAAGGCCTTAATCAATCTCATCATGTCCAGAATTTGGAAGGCTTCCATTTGATATGTTGGTGGTGATGACAATCCTGCTTTGTTATCCTCCATCAAAGGAGGCCTCGATAATCCTTTACTATATGTAAATTAAGGAGGCTTTTCGAAATGTTGGAAATGTTGGATTTTTGGCTCACTTTGTAATTCGGTGGGGTTTTCTTTTAGTCAAAAGTGGAAAAGCACTTTCCTTGTTTCAAGGAGAGTGAGTGACAGTTTGTTGGTTTCATTCAATGGGCAATGATGCCTTTTGACTAAAGAGAAAACATCTTTCCTTAATTGAAGGTGAGTGCGTGCCTTTTTGGTTTTTTGGAGGTGTGAAAGAAGGACTTTCATTGGCTGGCTTATGTTGAAAATGAGTCATGCATACTACTTATAAGAAGAATATAAGTGTTATGCCCCAGTTAAGGATTAAAGACTGAATCTCGATTAAGGAGTGAATCACACTTCAATTATAGAATTAGTTTTTATAACTAGAATGTGACGTGAAAAATTAAAATAAATAAAAATAAACTCCGTATTACAATCAAATTCAAGCTTATTTACAAATTTAGTCCTCCTCCTGTACTTTATATCGTTCTCGACTAAAACAAAATCAACCCGTGACTTAGTTCACGCTTAATCACGAAGACTACTTGTGATCAGCTCCCTACTAACTCTCGATTGAGTACCTGCAAGGTCTATAAGGGGGTGAGCTCAAATCAACGACTCAATAGGGACATAAGACCTTAACAAAGCAGAATTAATCAAACTAAAGCCTTAATGAAAAACATATAACATGCTATGAATATTATATAATATAATATTAGTATTAATGCATGAATGTTATGTAACACTTTCTCAGTTTAAATCTCAAAATATGGATAATTGTTAACTCAATTAAAGAACAATCAGAGCGCATGTCTCAAACCATACATTTTACCGCTATGGCCCCAATTACTTTATAATATGAGTTAACGGTACTATCTATATATCGAAATATAAATTGCATAAAGTAAATTGCATCTTAACTTCAGTCTTCCATGAAGGTTACCAATGTGCCATGGGATCATAAATCATTTTATCAGTCTTCACATGACCGTTAAGGGCCCGAATGAGCGGCATCTGCCATGTACGATGGCCACACGGGCCTATTTTCACAATAAAAACCCAACAACAATATACTCGAACCTAAGAAATGACTCTATTAATTTGAAGAGAATTAATCAATTGTATAAGGATTAGGATCTTCTGGCACTTAATCTATTTTAGTGAGAATTGAGGATCTTCTGGCCCTCAATTAATTTTACAATAATTAAGGATCTTTTGGCCCTTAACCAATTTAATGATAATTAAAATTCTTCTAGCCCTTAGTTAATTGAAGATCAAATAACTTGATCATGATCAACTATTATTATTAAGTATAACAAACAAAACCCATATTTTAGCTTGTAATTAAACAAAACAACAAGCAAATATAAAACACCCAAACATCATGGTTTCTTAGTTTTATCAGAAACATGAATGAAATAGAGAAGTCCCAGTTGATTAAATAGAGAAACATCCAATTCATTAAAAGCAAAACGAATTATTGACCAAATAGCCAACTGGGAGTGATTAGAATTACTCACTGCCAAAATATATTTTGGGTTATGAATAGTCAACATGGTATATATTTGATTTAAAAAGACAATATTACAGAATGCATATACTAATTAAGAGCATCAGATTTGAGCATAAATATAATCATAACTACAAAGGAACTGATTTTAATCGCTTGATGAAGTATAAAAGCTGTGCAAAAAATTAAACATATAGCAAATCACATAATGATTAATTGATCAACCATTTCATTGCATGCTTCCGCCCATCAATTAGATAAATCCAAAAGCCCGTTAACATTAATACCCATATAAGCATACTCTAACAACCCGAATATATAATATCATAGGGCAATTACATTAAGAATTGATCATATGAAACTTGATCGGATTCAAATCCTTATCTTATTTAATTGTATAACAATTGAGGAACTTTATAGTAGAAATTATATAATATTTATAAACTAAATATATATCACAAATGGATAAACTAATCAATAAGTGGGATATAGGAAGAAATAATGGTAGAAGACAATTTTTCTCTGCCATAGATCAAAAAAACATGGTAATATCAATGAGAATAATAAAATCTTGTAAAAGCAATCTGCAAGGGTTAGTGACATATTGTACTCAAACTCATTGACTGGAAGTCTGGAAGCAAACATAATGAGAGTTGCTACATACACGAAATCCACAAACTAATATAAAGTATAAGAAGAATTTAAACTTATGCTATATAGAAAAAAGTGAAGTATGTTTATAATAAACATAAAATGTATTAATATGTATGTTCACTTCAAAGAAATAAAATTGATGTAGCAATTAATCAATAAGTTGCGAACGCAACCTTGATAATATGAAATAGAATACTCAAACAACTAGATTAATTATAAGGTGTATGCGGCAAAGAAGGGAAGGTTGTAAGAATATTTTCCACCCAAGGTTTATAAGAAAATATCAAGAGTCATTCGTGCTAACGTGTTATAAAATAAAGAGAAATATAGAGAGGACAAGAGAGAACACAATAGAGAAGTAGGGAGATTTCAGAGTGTATATTTCTCATTCACATAAGGCCTTTATTTATAGGCTCTTGGATGACCATGGATAAGCCCTTAAGGTCTCCTATTTTACATTGAATTGAATTCCTCTTAATTATCTATACAATTTGCTCTAGATAAATACATAAGATAAATAATAAACATGATAATGGACAACCACATATTTATGATATTTACAACAGTTTTTTTTTTATAATCCTATTTTTACAATTATATTGTTCATAAAGACCAAACCCAGAAGCCGATTACCTTGCCGGCTCTTTTTTAAAGATGATCAAAGATATGGAAAAAAAAAAAAAAACACTAACGTAGGACAGTGTTTTCATTAGTGTAGTAATCAGGTCCATTTCGTCAAGTAAGTGATTGAAAACGCTGATATAGCATCACGTGCCCAGCTTGTGATTGCCAAATAAACTTGGCCTCTCATATGGATCAATCACAGTTTAACACTTGTCATTTTATTTAAAAATATTATTTTGAC
>QANT01004425.1:0-61434 GCA_003254885.1 Purshia tridentata | reverse complement strand
ATTATAACTTCAGTGAATGGAAAAAAGGTCACCAATGGCAGTGACTTGTATAGAATTCTTGACCAATGTAAAGTGGGCGATAAGGTAATGTCTTTAATCTTATTTGTAGTCTCTGATTGGCTTCGAAACGATGTAAATGTGGAGTTTATATGTTAGATATGTCAACATAGTAATATAGTGTTTTGTACACAGGTGATTGTGGAGGTGTTGCGGGGTGATCAGAAGGAGAAAATCCCTGTCATACTTGAACCAAAGCCTGATGACGTATGAGTCATGACCTGCCTAATGGTCAGAGCATGCATCTCTAAATTGCAGTATATATCAGACGGGATTGCCATTTCTTTGAGTATTTATAGTGGTTTTGATAAAGCCTCATTTTGTACATAAATTAATTTTCCTCGATATGTAGAACCAATAATTCAATGCATCATTATTGAAGTACAAGTTGTGAAATTGGAATTAGGGGAATGTTGTTGATATCATAACATCTTCAATTGAAGGATAATTTGGTAAATGTCAATTAGTAGTTGCCAGGCCCACGATCCATCAAACATTATCCCTTGAGCTCCATAGCATCTTACTTTTGGCATTGCAAATTCAGAGCTCCATACTATCAACTCCTGCCAATTAAGGGAAAACAAAAATCAGCCATGGGAACAGAACATCTAATAATATGTTATACCATTGAAATAATTAATTTACCTTGCTTGGTGGGTTGGGGTTTCAGCCTACAAAACTCCACCTCCACAGTTTGGCGTTCTATTCCATGGTAGACTTTGGATTGAAAGGTTTTAGTTTGATCGTCAGCTGCATCCATTGCCTCAAAGGTAATATAATAGTGGTAACCCCAACCACACACCGATTGGGTTATGTTCACAACCTTCTGAAACTGGATATTCGCACCCTACACAAATTAATTGTTCAGTAAAATGTTAAGCATCACACAAATAATAATTCTAAAGAGGAGAAAAAACCAGGGAAAAAAAAAACAATAAAAAAATCAACCTCTTTCTCGTTGAAATGCGTTATCGCTGACTTTGTAAATGGCATGACTTTGTTAGTATAGTCAGCCAGTGCCAATGGTTGAATTGGATAATACATATTATAAGCTACCTCAGGAAAGTAATCAACCTCAAAACCCTGTTCGTCCAAGAACACATCCATAAAGATTGTAAGTTCATAAAACCCTAACATATACATAAACATTACAGACAAATCTTTGAAAAATAATCAGTATAAAGTGAATAGGAAGCACTCACATCGCTATCCGCAACCTGTTTCATATACTTGTCATATACTTCACGAGGTATATAATCCAAATCGCTGTCGTAATCTTCTTCTTCTTCCCTAACATCTTTATCACCGTCGCCGGACTCCGTTCTCTGCTTTTTTTCTGGAGGCGCCAAATCCTCCGATCTGGGGAACGCGGAATGGGTCGCCATTCACACAGAGATGCAGAACGAAGAAAAGTGGAAAACAAACGCTTTTTGATTCTTCGATCAAGGAGAGGCAAATATATATATGTGATGGGCCTGATGGCTGACTGGCTGAGGCATTATTCTGGGATTTTTTTTTTTTTTTTGGGTAATGAAAACTGATAGGATCCAACGCTGGCCCTTTGCTATTGTGGGCCGTCAAGAGGAGAAAAAAAAACAAAAAGAATTACGTGTGAACTAACTGCATAAGAAAATGCTTTTATATTTTTGAAGACATTGTCTGATTTTTATTTTTTCTAATATCAAATGGTAAATTTTCTATTTGCTAATACAAATTCCATTGCTTGGACTTTTGGAAATATAGGTTTTGTAATCACAAAAAATTTAAATTCTTTTGTTTTTTGGGCATTTAACAAGGGAATAATGCTTCACACAATCACACCCCTATTTTAACCCAGATGTTAGGCTGCAATTTGTTAGCACTCTTGTTTTAATATACTTTTTGAATGAATGGTTGTGATTGATTGTCACATCAGTAGGGGTTAAAATGGAGGATAGAAAATAGCAGTTTCTGGCATTACTCTTAATTAATTACTATTAATATTCGCGCAACAATATTATTTAAATGTTTAAGTACATTTATCATTTTTTTATTTTTAAAAAACAATTAATATTTTTCGTATAAATGAACGATTTAGAAGATAGTGCATTATATGTGCAATTATAATTAAGGAACCTCAAATTATGTAGCCAAGTGAAGTAGTCTTGAAAAAGATTAAAGATGGCTTAATTATTTAATTTGGTCTACATAACCCAATTGACGTTATCATTCATATGTATTAATATGATGATGATGATGAAGGAGAGGCACATCTTTGCAATAACCATCTCTAAGCTCTAAAACCCATGTCCCTATCTAGCAGCTAGCTAGAGCTTCCAGTGCAGTACCGTGGCCACCTCTTTTACCTAACAAACAAACAAACAAGAAAAATATTGCAGTACTCCCAACGAAATTAAATTAATTAATTAATTAATTAAGAAACTATCGATTGATCTCCATCATAAATTTATTGTGGGGAAATGGTACAGATTACATTATTAATACTGGAGTTGCAGGAAGAAAGTAAAAAAGTGGTACTTAATTAGGAACTGATCATGTGATCACCACAAGTTGGGAGATCGATCATGGTAGATAATTATTAATGGTTGATGATGATGTGATTTTGATATCATACGGATAAAGTGGGAGAGAGCCCAAAATCAACATCCCACAACTCAAAACCTCCTTTAACGAAGTCATAGTAGCCTCCCTTCAATGACAGAGTTTTGTTCACTAATCCTTCTCTTACAAAAGGATAGCTCAGCAGGTTCCCAATTGATACATTCACTGCCTCCTGCATTACATTACATTCCATATTACTATAAACACATGATTAAGTTATCTAATTAACAAACTAATTACTTCATTTGGAGCTTAATTATTACCCTTTCACAATGGCTGCATAATTCTCCGAAAGGAGCATCAGCACCCAGCTGTGCTTTCACCTTTTTCCCTGCAGGTTGGGCGATTTTCACCCAGTCTTCGATAAAGTCACTGCATCAAAGTTATGTGAAGTCAGATAATTAACATAATTAATTAGGGTAGCTAATTAAGCTCATTAATTAAGGGTATTACGTGGAGGGTGGTCCTTCCTCTGGAAAAGACAGGAGTCCCTTAATCCCACCACAAGCACTGTGCCCAATCACCACAATGTATGAAACCTGCATTAATGTATATATGGCAATAATATGAGTTTATATTTTGTTTAAAAAAGAATAGATTAGTAGATTAATTACCTTTAGATGCAAAACAGCGTACTCAACGGCCGCCCCAGTTCCAGAGTATTTAGTCTAATATTGTAGAGAAAACCAAAAATGGATCAGACGGACCATTAATTGAAGAATTAATGAATTAATTAAAGAACTAAAAGTACCTTGTCAAATGGTGGCACCAGATTGGCAACGGTACGGACAACAAAAGCCTCCCCTGGCTGTATATCCAGAGTATGCGATGGGCACACCCGCGAATCCGAGCATGCAAACAGCATAAACTACGTCCAATCCAAATATTAATGAAAATTTATTATTAATTTATATATTATTAAGCCTTGAGATCAAATTATATATACACTAATTACCTTGGGCCATTGGCCTGTGGCAAGTTCACCGTACAGAGCTGGATTCTTGCTGTGCATTGAAAGAGAAAATAGGAGAAATTAATTAAAATATAAGTTAATGCATTAAATTAAAATGGATGCGTACTCATATTTTTCTTTCTTGAAGTGAATAAAGCCGCTTTTGAGTCTCTCGACGGCATCATAAGGCTTGGTGGTGCTGCCCTCCGCAGTCTGCAGCTGCGCTGTAATCTGCTCCACCTTCGAAGCTGCACTAGCTTTCAGCTCTCCCTTCTCACTGTACAGTACGTAACACATGCAATTAATTCGGTATCATTCGATCATTTTCATAATTAATTAACATTATATACAAACAAGTTAATCAATATTAATGTAGTTGACTTGTTCAGAAAAGTAATTAACAGAGCAAATGAATAAAGTTACCTGAGAAGTTTTTGGAGAGCTGCAATGGCCTCTTCGTACTCCTTTCCCATATCTTCTCTCTGCAAATTAACCACCAAAAAAAATACAATGTGATACTCTGATATATAAATACTCTTATTTTTTAACTGCACTGCATCTTAATATTCAGTACACATACAGATAACAAAGAAATGTTTTAACAAAGGCAATTAAGCTGTTACGTAGTGATTATAAATGTTCCAAAATTGCATGATCCTTTTAATTTGGTGGGGGTAACGTAAGATTAATATTATTGCATATATATATCTTAAATTAATCGACCTTTTCTTAATTATGAAATTAAGTTTCCTTCCTGATTTCTGAGAAGGCCGCCAATCTGTAACGGCTCCTCATGAATATATGTAAGTCATATTTATACTTTTATTTTGACCAACCGTATTAATTAAAAGTAAATTGAAAAGGGGGCCTTTAAACTTTATAACGTACAAGATTCATGTGTAATTTCCTTCTTCTGTTGTTGTTTAAAACAAAACCATACACGTGTCATTAATTAAGTGACGTGTTAAACAATAAGATCATGGATCATCGGCTATTGCCCACGTCATGATCCCTGTAAGCAGATGATTAGTTGTGTGACAAGAACACAAATTAAAAAGATGACATAATCATCAAACGTGTGCAAGGCTGGAAGCTTCCAAATGCATGGTAGGTATGTATGTATTACATGAGTTCGTTGAGAAACATCAAACATGTAGACTAATTAGTGGGACACGTATTAACCTACCAATTAATTAATCCTTTTTAGTTCCACTACCACACGTGAACCAAAAAGCAGGCCACACATGAAGGGTTAAATCAAGTGCATGTCATGAAACCCCAATTATGTGTTTGTAGCATGTCATTCATAAACGCCATCTCTAAATATAATGCAGGTCACATTGTGATATATATAGGTATTGTAGTACATGAACTAGAGAGAGAGAGAGAGAGAGAGTACCCTGGTGGTTAGGGGAGGTGGAGCGGTGAAAACGGGCTTGTTTTGAATGAGGTTTGGAGGAGAAGCTGAAGAAGAAGAAAGTCTGGCAGATACACGTAAGAATGTAGGGCTTTTCCTGCTGAGAGAAGACTCAACAGGAGAGAGGGATGAGGAGGTGGAGGAAGAGGCGAGATGGAAGCTGTTAACAATGGAAGTTGCAGACATCGTAAGTGGGCAATGGGGCTTGGACTTGGGTGCCTTTATACACCTCACCAACAACTTATATCCACACCCACACCCACACCCACACCCCCTATATTCAAATATTGAAATGAAGTACGTACTGACAGTGATAGCCCAGTGAATGAGAGCTTCTAACCTTGGAGGATGAGGTTTGGGCGCTGGAGATCACTCGATCTGTGCATGTCTCCCTCATTGCCAATTGCATGGTCATCATCACTCCTCACACACTACACTATCATCTTATTAATCCATTCGTAAATTGCTACATCTGCATGCATACCCAATAGCTGTTTGCCACGTGCTTCTACGACTACTCTCTATCCACTTAACTTACTTGGTCCTCTGTTAAGATTATTGATGGATCCAAAATTGAAATAATCTGTGCAATGTATAATGTAGTAAAGATGAGTTAGATGCATCCCATGCATGCATACCAATAGTGAGAGGTAGCTTGATACATTAATTATTCCATTCCAACTTATGAAATGTACCTGCACCTCCAAATTAGGTAAACTAACTGAATTTACATCAAATAATGGCTTCTAACTAGCTATAATCAAGTTCAAATAGCTAGGTAAGTACAATATTTTTACAGCTTCCCATTTTGTACATAGTGCAGTGCAGATAAAGTGAATGAAGTTATAACTCTTTGGCTACCACAGAATTGCCAAAATGTGATAAATTAATAATGAAAACAAAATTGGGTGAAGTGGAATTAATGGTTGGCATGTAACAGGCATGATGGGTGTGGATGGATTGCAGAGATAAGGTCCTATCCTTATAACTTGGTTCTCCTGGATCCAACATCGGATTTCTCTACTTGTGGCATATCGTATACGGTATATGCAATTTATGACTCTGCCCCTGCAGCTTTGTTGGGACTTGGGAGTGTGATCGATATGACTTTCTTTGTGGGCATCCCATACCATATTCTCCCATAGAGTCTTTTTGGGCTTCGAAGAATACTGTTCTGTCCAACTTCACCCAAAATAGGCAATTCTACGGCCTATACTAGTCCAAAGCCTAAGCTAATTAAGCCACCCAAACTATCTCATACCGATCATAACCGCGACCATGAGATCGAGTATCAAAGTTGAAACCAAGAGAAACGATATAATACGTGGTTAGATAACAATACTCCTCCTAAGTCCTAGTTTCTTTTGCTAGCTTACAATTTAGAAACAAAGGAAGAAGAAGAAACCAAAACGATGCAACCTTCCTTGAATCATTGGCATATATCCACGTACGGTGGTCTAGCCTTTCCCAGAGTAATCAAGTGTAAAGCAAATCACACAACGGCTTTTCATCCACATTTATGGCACAATTTTCAGAACAGCTTGTGAACTGAACACCACAGGCAGTGGGAGTACATGTAGTAATGTAAGTTTACTATTAATACTATAAGCTTCCACATGGACTTAAGCCATTGCTTCATATGTCGACATTTATGACAGACATTATGTTGACATCCTCGTGTCGTGTCATCTATGATGGAAGAGGAGAGAAACTCACCTATATCCGGAATGCCAGCTCATATATCACTGTATCTCATTTGGTGTCGCAACCCAATAAAATTGTGACAGGTGGGTGTATTGAAATTTTGACTTCTATTTCAAATTTCTTATAAATTTCTCCAAAGTGGCCCAACATGCATGTCTCATGACATTTCAAACAACACACTTATTCAAATTGTCAAGGCCAATCTAATCAACTTCAACCACCTCAACGCTTATCGAGTTACAAAATGTACTCTTATTTTTAGAGAATTCGCATCATACTTTCTAGTCTCAAAAACTGTAGGACCACGGTATATATATTGATCATGAAGTCCCTGCCACCTACTTTGGAGCTAGTCTAATTGGGCATATAGAGAATGCAACGCAACGAGCTGCTTTTGCCAGCATGAAGCGCTCATTTTCTGTCAATGGCCTCTCAATCACCTTCACAACATTTGCATCCTAAAACAATAAAACAAATAACCATCAGAATGGTGTCACAGCCCCAGAAGTGATGGGCATCACAGAAAGTATTTACTAGATTAAATAAAAATTTGTTTTTGGGGAAACCAAGCATCTATATATAGTCCAATATCTGCTTATTGAAAGAGAACACAGGCGCAAGGATTTCATAAAAACAAAACAATTTATATGAAAAGAAATGCATAATGCACTAACCTTTTTCTGTTGTTGGACTGAAGAAGGTCTCACACTGGCAGTATCACCAATCAAGATTATATTGTTGAGATTCCCACTTTCATCCCTTTCAGCTGGGGAGGATGTTGAATGCCGCCATTGCCCATTAACAATGAACTTGTAGTAATACCTGAGGGCCAGGCGATATATTCAAGATAAGCTTTCTCCAAGAAAAATTGTAAAAAACGAGAGAAGGAAGTAAAAGAAAAGAAATATATAAAACTCAACGCATCCACATATTTATGTATTTATGTGGTTTAGGTAAGTCAGGAAACTGAAATCACAGTGCATCAGCTTTGAAAAATCTTCAAGCACTGAAGTTAACCAGGACTCATCAAAAGATAAGTAATGCAATGCTTTTTACTTACTTTCCTTGTGAAAGTCTAACTTCTACTTCAAATCGTGATCCACCTTTGTGATTTGCCCGAATTGGTTCTTTCCAATTTGCAGTGAAATCTCCAACCAAGTTTACATCCTCACCCTGTAATAGAGACGGTGGATACAGGAAACAACAGAAAAACAAAGAAGTGTTCAATGACTATTCAATTATAGCAGGTATAATGCTTTAAAGACTACATGCTTAAAACTCTAAATAGAATTTATCTTAGGGCATTGAGAAAGAAAATTAATGACATTGTCTCTTCAGATCTATACAGTGACCGCAATCATAGCTAAAAGACAATACAGTTGAAACTGAAATTGTCAATTACCTCTTGCCCATTCCATACAAATGTCACAGCATGTGTTGCAGGTCCATCATGTTTGCCATTTTCCACCATGGCTATAAGATCCCATGTTGCCCAAGCAATTGCTGGTCTGCATTAAGATTTCAAGTATATTCTTCACCAGTTAACATATTGCAAAAGTACCCCTAATCACAAGAGAGGAGCTTTTTAGGGATATAACTCATAGTCACAAGCAAAGGAATTATGATATTCGTTTCCACAAACACAAAATTATGGCCACAATCCTATGCCATCAAGTACTCTTGTTTTAAGTAGACAATATAATAATTACAAACAGGATGGTCAACGAGAAGAACCTGTCAGGCCTACATAAATGCAACCCAGTGACAAAATTGTAAGCTGCATGAAGGGAAGTATCAGTCATCCAGTGCAAGTATGCTATCACGCAAGCAGGAGATCGATCAAAACCAGTAGTACAAGTAACATAAACACGATGATTCTTTTTCAGTAAGCGTAATAACAACCCCACAAGAAATGGCAGTTTCTTCCTCAAATCAAAAGAATCTCCCTCCCTGCAAAGGTGCAGACATTTTAGCAAGTGATCTGTAAGCAATTAAAGCATTGCATTCTGACCCATTCAGGCCTTCCCTTTCCATTTTTAAAGTTAGCATTACATTGTGAGGCAATAACAACCTGACTCCATTTTTATTCACCCTTGGTAGAAACTAGAAATTATATGAAATCAGTAATGCATTTCAGCTAAATGTCCAGAAAATAAGCCAGATGTTAAAATTTTAGCAATACATGAAAGAGCTCGTGTTCTTTCCAATTGGTACTTGATAAAATGATTATAGAAACTGACAAATGCAAACACATGCACTCACATCCAACATGAATAGAACTGACCTCCGAAGCAAGATCTGGCGAATTTTTCATCAATAAACATAATACTGCATAGAGCCTTTTATCTATTTACCTTATTGGATAGTTGATCATCAGAATATTAAATTTTTGGCATGCTTCATTTATTGAATTGGAATTGATGCCCCAATTCTCTGTCTCAGTTGCACTTTGGAAATTCAGTACAGCAGCAACTCCCTGTACGAAGAATTTCATAGCAGTTAAAGAAAGACATGGATAAACAAGACCCTGTGCAATGAACAATCAATAGATGGGATAATTATTTGTGCAGGCATGTTTAATTACATGCAATGGACCAAATAAATAAATTGCAAAGAACTAGAGCATCTTTCTTTGCCACCAAGAAAATCTGCACATCCATTTCAATAGAAGCTGGCACAATGAGTATTTTTGTAGACTACAAATTTCCAATGCCACACATCACAGAAATGCTGTTTTGCATAAAAATACAAGGTGTAGCAGCACTCACCGCAACATTTGACAAAGTCTCCACATCGTCTTCTGTTTGTATACATGATCCAACATATATTTGCTCTGTTATCTAACAAATGAAAAACATGATAAATGAGCAATTTAATGAAAATTGCTACTCATATACACTAGATGTTATCAAAAGAATAAAGTATTATCCATTCTTTAGTTTCAATACAAGTATATCGAACAATGAATTTGATGAATATCACACCTTACTGTAGTGCATGCCAAGAGAGTGATTGTAGTATAGCTCGCCTTTGGAGCGTTCCAGTGCCTTAATATATTCCTCTAGTGGGAAACTTCCATAAGCCCATTCTCCATCTCCAGACTCCTCTTCAGAAAAGATACAAACAACTTGGCTTATGGGTTGGGCAAGAGCATTCCTCTGTATTTGTGATTGAATATGACCATTTTGGTCATTCAAAAATTTCCATCCCTGCAATTTAAGAAACTTTGAGGCGAACGTAACAAAACCAGAGTTCCCACTGCTTTCAGTAGATGCTTGCAAATTTGAAGCCAAAACAGTCTTATTCCAAGTGGCGACAGGAACTCGACCTCTATTGAATAGATTATCAAGGTCATTCGAAACAATCAGTTGTTGAACTGGAAAAGGAGATAATGGTCTTTCAAGAACCAGGCTAAAAGATCCTGTTTTCTCCTTCAGCATCTTCCTGAAGAAACCAAAGACTGAAAAATAAAAACAAAAAAAATGATGAACAGGCAATCATTCGCAGTTGAATCATAAACAAAATTCAAAATCTTGAAAGGTTAATTTCGACACTTAAATCACAAGCACAGTAAAGGAGAATATTATGCTCCAAAACCAGCATTCAGTATACTCAACCTACAATATTTCCTGTGTAAACTCTGCCCTTCAGCTTCATCCATAACATCCATTGTCATCCAATTGGCCAAGAAGTGTTCCAAAATAGAAAAAATCAGAACATAAATATGAATTAATATTAATAGGTTCCAATTGTTCAATTTTAGCATCACTTCTCACATTTTTAGTCTTGGCATCAATAATCAGTTAATCACAGATGGATCAATGTGAAATTAAAAGGTTAATGGCATACTGTGTATGACCAAAGTCGTTGGTCACAACAAGCCTGCCTCCGGACGAATCACCAGCCTTTTTCAATGTGTCGCCCACCATTACTATCCTCGACTTCTCCGCATTACCCTGCCAGATAAAATTAAAACAACAAAAACACATTATTCACCGAAACGATGAAACAGAATCAGAAGCTCTGAACTTTAATTGAAAGGAGAGAGAGAAGAAGGAGACGGAAATACCCCTCTCTTGAGGGCGTGGACGAAGATTTTGCCGTCGACGGAGAGCGCGAAGCGAATTCCGAGCGGTTTCTCGAGAGTGACCATGTACTCGTTCAAGTTCATCTTGAACGAAGACGAAACACCGCTCGACATCGCGAAAACCCTAACAGCTCCGCCATTGGAGTGGAGCTTCTCTGCACGACTGGTCGTGGAATGGCTATTGACGAAACAAGCGTCGTATCGGCCCCAAAATGAGGAAGAGCGGCTGTCGAGCAAAGGCGGCGACGAGCGATCGAGAGCTCTGCAACTCGGCAGTTGCAGAGTGAACATCTTGTTGAGAAATTGCTAACGGTTTTTTGAAGCGCTTACCGTTATTGGTCTGTTAAGAGTGTTTATTACTGAGGAGTTGGAGCTCTCTTACACTCTCAGTCTCAGCTATCCATAACTCTTCGCCCTGTTATTTCTATACTACACTACAGCTTCTGCTTCTGGTTCTCAGTTCTGGGTCACGTGCCTATGATCACGACTCACGAGCATTCCGTCACTTTTTCCCGTTTCCCTATTAACATGGCCACGTCGGATGAGTATAAAAAGATTTTAAGCAAACCACTACACAACACAAGTTTCGAGAAGCCTGTGAACATGTATGTATTCCCGCGAGATTTTTTTTTGTTTTTTTTGGGGGTTTAAGTTTAACCCAAGAGATTTTTTTTAGTGAATGAGAAATATCCAACTCCACTGCGGGGCCTCTACTGTATCCATGTGATCAAAATTCAAATTAGGCTTGGGCTTTGGTTTTTTGGTCATAAATTAAGGTTTGATTAGATTAGTGAGTGGAACACAAGACATGTAATGTGGCATGAGACAAGCCTAATTGCGACAGCACATGAGGGATGAGATGTAAATCTTTTTTCATTTTAGGGTGTTGGACGAGCATATGGCCATTCTACGTACTATGTTTGGTTTAGTAGAACAGAAATGAAAGATTATAACCAAACAGACCATGAATTTGCAGCTTGGGTTTGGCTTTCTGCTATATTAAAGGCAATCTTAAGTGAGAAGCCATGTTCTACCTAAGAAATTATTGATAAAGTGAGGCTGCAAATGAGATCATGTGCTTTTTTTTTTCTTGTTGAAGATTGTGAGAATATCTAATTATTCTTAAGTGAGAAGCCATGTTCTACCTAAGAAATTAGTGATAAAGTGAGGCTGCAAATGAGATCATGTGCTTTTTTTTTTCTTGTTGAATATTGTGAGAATATCTAATTATTGTGATGTATCATGTATGTACTTATTACTCTACTCCTTATATTTTAATAACATTTTATTTAAATTTTACATAATTGACATATAAGAGAAGAACCTTCCTATAACAGGGAGGTGTAGAATCACAAATATGATAGGAGAAAATGTCTCACATCTCAATATTATAGAAACAAGCAATGAGACTACAAAATAATGACATGAATTTAACTAGTTGTCATTTAAATATTTCATTTTAAGAATCAAGAGGACTAAACTAAATGTAAGAATGGATCAACCGTGGATGGAAGAAAGGCGATGGTACAGCACAATTTCCAAGGCTCTTCCGAAGCAGATGCATGATCCGATCCTGACCTCTCGGATCACGAAATAATAATCTTAATTAATTTCATGTGTTTCTACGCAAGTTCCACAAATAAAATTAACTTCATAATCACTCATAGTATTAGTATAGTCATAGGCTCTAATGTTTTATCTATTCTCTCCTTTTTATATTTTTCTCGTTTATGTCATCAAAGTACTGAACGTTGAAAACTTCCCTGCATTGATTGTATATAAGCATATTTTGAAAATTTCAATCCACCTTGAAATTATGAGACTATGTATCTACCCAACAAGGTAAAAATGGAAAATAAATAACTAGTAGTACAAGTTAATGAGTGGTCCACAACAATGATTAATGTATTGCAATTGGCTAAACATCAATTGGGTGCATCATCATTTTTCCAACCTTAATTAATACGTAGAGAAAGTCTATTGAATTTTGAAATAACTGGCAACCAGTAGCTTCCAACAGATAATTAATCAATTAAAAGACCCCGTCTCCTCTCATCTTCTCAGTCCAATCAAATTAGAGATACTAGCTCTCAACCATTAAAGTACTCTTAAAATTAAGGAATAATTCAATTTATTATGGAGCCAAGATATTGTTTTAGTATGGAAACATAATAGATTCATAATACTTTTTAGGTGTATATACAAGTATATAATACAACCACTGCGGTTTCATAAATAAATAAATTATAATTTATAGTCAAATATTAATTATCAGTAATTAACCTTGATTACAGAGGCAAGATGAGAATATGTCAAGTTGTCAACTTGAGAATTGAAGACTGAAGATTCCAACTTTACTTTTTGGGATTTTTGCAAATTAGTGCGTAGTGACAGCATGGAAAATAACAGCAACGTTGGAGGAAGGAAGGAACGAGGTTTGCGAAGTCAAAAACAAAGAAAAAAGGAACCCGAGGACAGAAGTGGACCCACCATCAATTTAATTGTAATCAGTGGTCCAAGGCGGAAGAAAAATACCGAATATATAAGTGACTGTGCGGGTAACTGGTCGGTTCTGCAATTTTTACGATGGAAGTGTTGCACTATTTGTTCCGACGGTACTGCCGACTGATCGGTTTGGTTAATCACGAGAATCTGCACTTATTCCGTATTCTTGTTCTTGATAAAAGAAGCGCTCAGTGGTCCAATTTCATATGTTTTAACTCAACCTCAGGTCCTCAACCAAAGCAAAGCAGCAGAAACAACTCCAACGGACCTCATTCACTCGCCCATATTTCATTGTCAGTTCACTGTCTTCGCTACTAATATTCAAACTCTAAAATTTATTCTTCAAATTGCTGTGAAAAGTGTGAACGCTGTTTAGAATCTTTCATTTTTAACACAACCCTACCCACAAAGGAACATTGACGGGTAACGAAAAAGAAAACTCCCTTTAAGTTTCT
The DNA here is from genome assembly GCA_003254885.1 of Purshia tridentata. NCBI lineage: Eukaryota > Viridiplantae > Streptophyta > Magnoliopsida > Rosales > Rosaceae > Purshia > Purshia tridentata. The sequence continues at coordinate 47,656 of QANT01004425.1, read as the reverse complement.
CCACGTGGCAATGCGATAGGGCTCTGTCAAGACCTAAACTAATATTTCAGGACACCAATTTCCCCACTATATTTATGATTTCAAAAACGACATGAAACTACATTACAAGTTGAGAGAAGCTAAAAATAGTCGTTTACACATGTTTGTGTTGTGATTTATTGTCAGTGGTTGATATGTGCAAATCTCATAATTAATTTTACGTACACATCAACTGTGGTGCTGAAAGAGCTCAAACATCTCAATCTATTTAAGCAATTATAGTAGATTATACAAGTTAAATTTTGAAATATGATGATCAATACCTAATCACTTTAGGAAAAAAAATTGACTAAGTTAACAAATGAGGATGTGACTATATGTCATATATTCAATCTTAATATCAATCAATTAATACCAAATTTACAGTAATATCAGTGCAACCCAAACAATCTCTTGATTAACAAATTTCTTAAACTCATTCAAACTTTGTAATAATAAACCAGCCAAACTGTACAGATAGAAGATACGGCCAGCATAAGAAGTCGAAATATGGAAAAATTATAAGCATAAGTTTTAAAGTCTCAAATCAAGTTGGATTTGCTTGGATATGTCATATTTATGTTTAAACAAAAGTAATAATAAAAAAATAAAAATAAAAACAAAATTTAGATGTTTTCTTGTAATAAAGACAAAACTATAATCTGCTGCAAATTTAGAAAGTAGGGAAGGTCCTACTCATGGCGTTCACACTTGCAAAAAAGCCAACTAGGTCTTGCCTGTATGGCAGGTATGACCGTCTCTTATTGTAACCGTCTTTCGTCAACGACTTGTTCCTCACATAGAACGCCTCGTGAGCCATCGACACCGCGTTCGGGCCTTTATTGCCGTTTTCATTATTACCCCTAGAAGTTGCAGAGTGGGGCCCATCCGCAGCAGAGTTCTTCTTCTCCTTCGCTGCTGCTACTACTTTGCCGTCATCGACTACCTTCTTGGAGCTCAAAGACGACAAACTAGGTGTCAAGAACACGAACGATTCCTTGCCGTCGCTGTTGCTCCGCCGCAGCAAATCCCTCAGCCTCCACCTCTTCGACGACGACGACGTCGAGCCGGTGGACTTGCTCTTGATCTTGCACTTCCCACGGGCCTCTTGCTGCGCCGCCGCGGCTGCTTTCGGCATCCAAACGCAGTATGATCCCGGCGGCACTGCGTCCAATTCGTCCACCTCCGACGACGATGATGACGGAACAGCACCACTGCCGTCGTCGTCGCCGTCGAGATCTCGTTGACTTTTGTCGAATATCAGGTCACGGTTGAAGACCGGGAAAACCGGACCGATCCGGCCTCCGTCATCGAAGAAAACCTCGCCGGCTGATTTCTGAAACGAAACGAATTCGAATTCATCTTCTTCTTCTTTATCATCCTCCGATTCTTGGTGAACGGACTTGGAATTCGACTCCTCCAGCAAGTCCAGGTGGTTGAATTCTCGGCAGACTTTGGCAGCGATATCTGCTAGTTTATCAGAGGAGTAGCTGTTGAAGCTGGGACATAAGCCCGGTTCGAAATCGTCGTCGTTTTGCATTGTTCTGTCACTAAAAGGTTTAATTTTTTATGACGGTTTTGGAGTGTTTGAGAAAATAGGAATTGTGACTTGGGACGCTTCGTATATAACTATAAGTAGAAGAGAAAGGAGTTGATTGTTGGGAGGTAAAACAATTGTTGGGGGTTGTATTTAAAGCTGTGATAATAATAATGGGGGTGGAGTGGAGGCTTTTTAAGTGAGATACTTTTCTTTTTCCCCAATGCTTATAATTGACACGACGACGTTTGACATTACGCACGTTGCCGCATCCACATCACAATTCACACTTGTATCCGCGTGTTTCGATACAGAAGCAAGTGAGAGAAAAGTTATAATGAAAGATGCATTCAAGTATATAAAAAATTGTATTAGTAATAACAATGATATGCATTCGTATATATTGAACTTTTAATTTAGATGCAATTAATTATTTGATTTAAATTATTTAATAAATAAGTCATGAATTCAAGTTTTATGAACGCATATTCAAAAATATTTATCTAAGAAAATCAAAGAAACAAAAAGAGAAGATATATAGGAGGTGATGGTTCTAGAGTCTATTTAGTCAAGAGAATTTAACTCTAGAAATTGTAGTAGAAAAATATTGTAGTTTTGTACATGGATAAGATGAGCTGCTTTTGTCGTTGTGTGAAAACTGGAATGAAGATAATTTACGACAAAGAAACTCCAAAGAAAATGAATGAAAGTGAATTGAAGGCCATGTTGAGTTGGAAGTTTTGATTGGTGTTCTAGAACCCTAGAATATTGCCATATGCCAAATCCGTGGCGTGTGGGACCGGGGGACTTCACTTCTAGAAGGAAAATCATGCAGCGGAAAAACAGCACAGCCGTTGATAAGTTCACAGAGAAATTAATAAATAAATAATTATATAATTGATAGGTGAATACAAAACTTGTTCTGGAAGCAAGTTGCAAATTGGCCTAAATCTTGGAAAACCTCTATGAAAGCAGAAGGAGACATGTCATATTGTCATTACCAAGCAAGTTACGTGATTATTATAAAATATGATGAGTAGAAATTAGAATGGCAACTCCAAGTGGACTTTAGTGGGCTATTATATCATGTTACTATCAATTTAATGTATGTCTATTATGTATGTGGACCTTTCTGATTCCGATATGCTACATGGTATTAATTCCAAGCTTACGTTTGCACACACTTCATATGCCTGTTCTTGTTGCTGTAGGAGCGGCTGGTTAACACAACACAACCCATTTCATTAAATTATAACCATTAAGACTTTTGCCATAATTTATCACGTGGCCAGATATAACTAGCTACATTATTTGCAAGTATGTAACTTAGTTTTTTTCTAATGGGGAGAGTAGGGGCTACATGATTTGGAGTCCACTAGAAGCCAGCCATTGGTCTTGAATGTCAAGATCTCCTCAGTCTTTCAAGGATAATAAAGCTACGAAATCCGTTTAAAGGATCTCCGGCCAAAAATATCTACAAAAAGTGCTTCTTAAATTAAGTGCTTACTTCAAAAGTGAAAGTGATCCCAAATTGACATTCTCTCCTGCCAGACTAGCTCTTTTTGGGTTTCACAATAAACAATACCAGCCAGCCTTTCCCATAGGGTAGCCTGGAATTGAATCAAACCTGCATGCTGCACGTTGATGCTAATCTTCTTATTAATGGGTTGGGTTGTGCAGTTAATGATACTAATAATCCACGTGTTCCTCCGATTTTTATAGTGTAAATTACTATATTGTAAAACTTCTGATAAGGGTTTGCAATTAGTTATTTTCTTGGTGGACCATCCAGAAGATCATATAATATCTTACATCTTGATGTTGGTGTTGATCTGTATAATTAGTGGGTAGTTTAACAATGGGATAAGATTTGCAATAATCACCCTGAATCACTTTTTATCTCTACCTCATTTTAATTTTGGTACAATTGTAGTGCAGCCTAGCCATAGGCTGCAAGATTGCTGGTATTACTTTAATGGTTGCAACGTGCACATTTAAGATGGGGTCTATTAATTTATAATGGACAGCTTAAAACATGGGTATATATTATATTGGATTTCCTTTTTGTTTTCATATTTGATATATCAGCTTTACATGGCTAACCTACAAAGAAGGTGAGTGGGGTATACAAATATTATACTAGTCCTGCTGTCTACATACTCATTGGCCATTGCCCAATCTACACTTCAAATGCCTCTCTCATACTGTCAAACATATACAGAAACCAGAGTATGCCTCATCACATAAGCTCAATTAACAAACATACTGCAATTTCACAACTCTCTTTCCCTCAGTCTCTGCCTCAGATGCTGTAGTTTGCCCCTGACTCTCAAGGGCAATTCACCAGAAGTCTCATTGTTACAACCTTCTAATCGTTTCTGTTGTATTACATCATGACGCATCGGCTTAAACCGTGTCTGGAAAGCCCGGTATGAGAAATATGGTAGCAGAGTGCAAATGACTACAAGAAGGGTGACCAGCCAATACAGAGGGCTGGGAGCACAGGCTTCCACAAGTACTTTGTGTGCTGTTGTGGATACACTTGGTGAGACAGAACCATATATCACTAAGAATATATACCAAAAGGCGATACTGCCCCAGATGAAGAAGTGCTGGATCCAAGTGAAGTAGTTGATGGAGAGTGCCATTTGGCAATTTACAACCCACACTACGCAAGTGTACATTGTAACCCCTAGGACTTCATAGTCAACTACTTGACCGTCTTTCCGGAAAGCCTGGTCAATGATGGAATTGGTCGTGAAGAAGAATATAATTATGGAGCTCAAAACTCCATTAAACATCCAACCAATTATCCGGGTCCAGCTGAAGAGGATATTCTCCACTCCCTCTAGATATAAGGAGGGGTACTGTAAACAGAACAAGCATGAACTATAAATAACTTTTTATGCTCCAGAATAAGCTTCAAGGACTAAAAAATAAATAAACAATAAACGTGGAATGCCATGGAGATGAATATATTAGCCTTTGGTTTTAAGGATTAAGAAGTTATTATCCACAAAAACTTTTCTTACCCCTTGATACATAAAGCACATGTTACTAGAGTTGATACTTACTAATGCCAAGCTATAAAAGTAACATGGAGTGTATATCATGATTTTTTTGCAAACTGGCACCTTAGAGCTATAGTTTGTCAACCTTCAGTACCTTTCACCTTGAATATTCATTCAGTTTCCCGCATTTGTATATAAGCTTTTTGTAAGAGAAAATAATTGTATACCTTGAGGCACAGTCGTGCAGAAACATCCTGATCAAAAACACCGAGAGCAATTACAGGAAGCGATGTGAAGAAGACATTGTAGAATGACATGTACCAATCATTGTAAGCAGGTTCACCAGAAAATGAAGCATGGGCCTCAAACCAAAACAGAGTAAAGCCAAATGTAAGGTTCTTGTAGAAGAAGTAGCATATCTGCATCAACCAAAAAGAAATAGAAAGGCACATATAAGCAGGGCATGAAAAATTGTGTTGATTCTTTGTTGCTTACCTCCAGAACATGCCAATATTACAATTTACAACGTCATTAAATCAACAAACTAGTCATGCTCATAAGGAAACTGAAAACCAGAAGATCTATGCAGCCTAAACTCCAAAGCACTACTTGAAATAGGGAGTGAAGGGGAGAAATTTAAAAGAAACAAGGATTGTGAACTTGGAAGAGTGGCTTTGCTTCCTCAACCTACTGAGGAAAGATTTTTCTTTCTTCCTTTATAACTTTTTTTTTTTTTTTGGCAATTATAAGAAATTTGTTTTTACCATCATTGATATACGCCTGTAACACCAGTGCCCATGTACAAGCAAGAGACGTTCCAGAAAACGGAATTGAGCTATTGAAAAATCACTTGCCATCACTGCCTGCATTCAGGAATCAAATGGAATCAGAAGCGGGATCTTAATTATCAATTATTCAATTTACATGTTTGATATCAGTCACCAAGAATAAACAATTATTGGTAAAAAAGGGTTATAGACAAATATATTATCTATTCTCACTTTCAAAAGTGAAATGATTACTGATAACCAGTTTCTTACATTCTGTAATTTGTCGCCCTTTCATACCAACAAAGTAAATTCCACCACCAGCAGATAAAATATGGATCGCTAAGCGCTTGGAAAAAGACACACTAGCTTTAATTATTTCAACACAAGTCTGGGTAAAATAAGCTTACCATGAAATTTGATAAAAGAATATAGAATACTAAACAACCATATGCACTGAAGATGTTGAAGAATAGCAACTTATGTCTGTGAAACGCTACCTTTGTGCTGCCCCAAAGGAGTTGGGAATAAAGGCATGCTTTATTGATTATCATTGAAAATCACGAAAAACTGTACAAATCAGATCAAACAAAAAACATAATCACCTGCATCCCTTCGACACCACTAATGCCAACTCCAACATCAGCTTCTTGAAGCATGCCAACGTCATTTGCCCCGTCACCAACAGAAAGTGTTGTTTTACCTGTTCCAGATTTTACCAATCTTGTAACCTGCATATATTTTATAGCTCTATAAGATTATTTTGATATCAGCATGGGCCATATGTATAAACTTGGATAATTTGAATTGATATGCTTGCGAGCACGATCAAGATACTTACAAGAGCTTTCTGTTTGGGCGTAGAGCGGCAGCAAATAACAGAAGCACAATTAATTGCAAGCTCAAAAAATGATTTTTCCACATCCTTCTTGAGTGAAAAGTCCAATGACTCCCCATCAATTATTAAGCCAAATGCTTTAGCTGAGCTGGAACTTTCTTTAGCTTTATTAATTTGCAAAATACCTTCTCCAATTTGATTCTTTATGCTTTCAAGAGAAGCCTTAGAACAATCAAAGTTTCATAAATTACACAAAAAAGAAAAAGAGAATTTAAAAAATGATATCATGGCCCTTCACCGTAGGATTCTATACCTTCTCAACTGCCTCTTTATCCCCTTGTTTCTCCAAGGCATTTATATCTGGTGAATCAAGACTGATGACAATCTGTTTCATATCTTTTCTAAGTAAACTGCAAGCATACCTGTAAAATTGCAATAACTGTAGTATGTTGGTTCGAGAAAAAAAAAAATTGTAATCTAGCACTAAAACTGATACGTTACCCTATGTTAACTGCAGTTTCCATCTTATCACCAGTCAGGACCCATATCTTAATCCCAGCCTGGGCAAGCTTGTTGATACATTCGGGAACCTGCACTCAAGAGAACTGTATCAGTATTGAACTAATTATCCAGGAAGGCAAACAAGTTTTTCTGCATATAAAAGTGGGCCTGGTATTTTCTTTTCTGATATGAACTGAAATTCACATAAATAACAAATAATGCAAGGCTCCAAATTCAAAGGAGGAAGCAATAACAATAATTGCCAGTAATCCAATCCAAGTGAAGAACTTTTTCAAAAAATATCAATATTCAATATTCACCCCCTTTTGCAGTTTGTCCTCAACAGCTGTCACACCAAGTAGAATTAAATCCCTTTCAATAAGATCAGCAGCCCCATCAACCAATGCATCTCGGTCTTCAGTGACAGAGGCTTTGGCCTTCAGAAACTTGTCTTCCCATATTTTATATTCTTCTAAACCAAGCTCACGGTATGCAATCACCAAGGTTCGTAAACCTGCTTCAGCATATTTATGACTGTGCTCCTTGGTCTGACCCTCAAACTGCCGCCCATCTTTTGCAAGCCTTTCAAAGATTACACTGGATATGTATATGGATAAATGAATATTATGGAGTCAATACACCCAACTTGCAACTTTAAATGGTGAACCTTAAGCATGAGCCCTCGAGAGTCTAACCTGTCCGCACCCTTGCAAAGGAGCAATAATTTATTTTCCGGACTCCTTACAATTACTGACATTCTTTTGCGAGAACTACTGAACTCTAAGACATGAAGAAGCTCGTATTCCCTGGCATAGAAACTGAGTCACATGAAGACTGAATTGTAACATATATATGTATGAATGCATGTATCATGTACAAATGTGTGCATATATGAGAGAATGAGAGAGAGAGAGAGAGAGAGAGAGAGAAATATATAAGAATCTACACAATGAGAAGCCTCTATCTATTTTAGTTTTAAGTCTGCTGTCTCATTATTGCATCAAGATGAAACTTGCTTGGATTGGCACTTTGGCAGACCGCAAGTATTATTCACCAAATATTTTGACTCATACCAAGATGTTTGTTTTTGCCTGTGTCTAAAACTCTAACTCCACGAAGAAGCATATCATCTGACTTTAAAAAATTACCAGAACTTGTTTATGCATTGCTTACATATTAAAATTTTTAACTAGACTTTCTTTCCCCTCCTTTTTAACCTCTGTTCTTTTTACACATAAGGCTTCATAAGAAAAAAGAACTCTTTTATCATTGCATGAGCTTTAACAGCACCTTCTTTTCCTAAAAAATTTTACAACAGAATGAAAACTTACACCTGATCTCAGAGCTTTATTATTAGCATATATGAGCATCCCCCTAACTTTGTCATAAGTAAATTTCAAAATGGATATGTTTCTCACGCATGTCAGAAGCTATTAGCTGTGATTGTTATGGCCTTCTTGCCACATAAAGACTATAACAAACCTGAATGTAAAAATAAACGGGTCATGGTACAGAAGGAGCTCACCTGTCGACCTTTTGTCCAGTCTCAAAATCTAACTCATGCAATGATATGCTTGTTTGTGTCCTTTCAAAAAATTCAAAGCCAAGCTCCCTGGCAGCTATGACAAAAGCTGCTTCATCTGGTGACTCAGCTTCATATGATATTTCTCCTGATTCTTTATCCACAACAGGAATGGCTGTATGACAGATTGCTAAAACCCGAAGGAATTTCTGTATGATATCTGAATGAGGTTCATTGACCCACTGCCCATTCATGATGTGCTCATCTCTAAAGTTGAAACCCTTAATTGACTTTTCAGACCCAATAGCATTACCAGTATGCCCTAGTACATCAGATGATATATCACCAGTCTCGGGCAGTCCATCCCTTCTTCTTGCCAGTGCCGCCTCTACTTCTGTCATACCATGGCCATAAGGAGTGCCCGCTATCGAACATTTAATAAACTCCATGGAGTTACACGTCAATGTACCTGTTTTGTCAGAAAGTATCATATCAATCATGCCAAGTTCCTCATTCAGATTAGATGTCCGTGCATGAGCTGGCCTATCTGTTTCCTCATAATACATATCCTGATCTTGGTTAATGAAAATACTCTGTAATACCTTCACAATCTCAATTGATACATATAGAGATATTGGTATCAGATATCCATACAACATAAGGGCTGTCAAGAAATGGAAGAAAGCAGCAAGTTCTGGTCTTTTGGGGTCATAAAACACAGTGGTACGATCTGGACGAAGATACCACCTTCTATACTTTCCACCTTTTATATCTCGTTTAGTTTCACTTCCAAAAAAGACAGATCCAACAAAAGCTGTCACAACCAGAGTACTGAAAAGAATGTAGATTATCTTATCCATTTTCCTTTCAATTTTACTTCTCTTCGAAGGAGGATCTGTAGAATTCTGCATCACTTTTGTGTCATGCCCAGTAAAAACAACAACACCATAGATATATTCAGTGTTTTTCAGCTTAGAGTCTCTTAAGAGTATCTGTTGTAAGGAAAGTGGGTATTCCTTGCCGTCATAGTACAAAGTCCCAACAAATGAATATAGATTTTCATTTGGGTCTTCACACTTTATCACCGCAGAAAAATTTTTCAAGGAATTTTCATCATGAAGATGGGATGTCACCTCCAATGCATGCTTCAATTTTAAATTAGTTTCTCCATCAAGGTTCATGGTTTCAACATAACAAATCCCATCTTCATAGCTTGATGAAAGCAAAAGCAGGTCAGCAGGAAAGTACTCATCCTTATGCACCCTCACAAGATCACCAACTCGTAGATTCTTCCATCTGGTCTCATAGAAAGTATAATTCCTACCATACACTTTAACCTTTCGATTGTTTGCCTCAATATCCTGAAACCAGTTCAAAATTTAGCTAACTTAATTAGGAAAATGAATAACTAAACATTAAACGATCAATTTGAATATATTTCCTAATAATGTTGCTCTTCCCAATTATGCTGCATCCATTTTGGATATAGAGAGTAAGCACAAATCCAGAAGAAAAGGCTACCGTCTACATCAAAATTGACCACACAATGTGATCTTCCCTACATTTAGGAAAAATATATGCTGATTGCCTGATTATTTTTTCACTCTTTCAAATTGTGGGCCCACCTTCCTCCCTTCATGACTAAATTTAGTTTGAGATATAGGTTCAAAAAAGTAGTATAATCAACAGTGCAAAATGTAGAAAGAATATCAACATCTAGATAACCCAAAAACTAGAAATTATTTATAACATTACCTGTTTTCTTCGCCTCCAATCTTCAACAGCTTCTTTAGCCATAGTAGCTCCAATCACCACCAACAATGGTGCAAGAACACTAACAGCTTTAAAAGGCGCCAACGGACTAAATGACACACAAGCTACAATAAGAAAGTATATATTTGCAACCCTCCTAAACTGCTCAAATAAAGACTTGGGAATAAAATTCGCTGCCGTATACTTGGTAGTTGAAACATAATTTCCTCTGTATCTCGACTGAAGTGCCTCAGGATGATCAGGTTCATTACAATGCACAACCCTCGAGTACCCTCTTTGTCCAATTTGGGCATGACTATCTTGGAAAGCAGATCGAATACACGAAAACGAATAGAGTTTGCTAAAATGTATCCCTCTCCTCCGCCCTCTTGTCATTTTCGCTCCGTAAAACCTTAAACTCAACAGAGTCTATCACACCTATCACTCAAATTCGCCTCAAACTTCCACCCGCATTTATCTTTCACTTACCGGGAAAATCACCAACCAACCAAACAAGTCACACCGACTTCCTAAAACACAAATTTTCCACCATTCCGCATTCAAGATTCGCCTAAATCAAGAAACAAAAGTCACCAAACAGAACAAAATTCTGTGTCCAGGGCAATGGACTAACAGATGACTAACATAGTCTAGCAAAATCAAACAAAACCGTAGAATGAGCTAAAGAATCGAAACTTGAGCAATACATAAGAAAGAGCTTTGAATGCCTTGCTTGGGCAGACACACAAAGTGGGTGAACAAAGTATCTGTCACTGACTATTTTAACTTTTCAAGAAAAAAGAAAAAGAATGCTTATTTGAAGTTCAAGAAATAGGCAAGCAGTGCTACGCAGCTAAAAGAAGCTGGGTGGGAATTTTGGGAAACCTAGAAATTGTGTTAGTGAGAATTCCTTACTTCCATTCGAGGTCGCAGAGATCTCTTTCTTGCTGCGATCGTTTGTTTCAGCTCAAATGCAGAGAAAAAGGAGAGAGAATGAAAAAGTGAATTTTGTATGAGTAGTAGTAGTAGTTAGCTTTGCCGCTTTAATAAGCAAAAGCAAGAAGATGGAGAGAGATAAAATAGGAGGCGAAGCAGGTGATCATTGCCGTACACTGTGATGGACTCGTACTCATTCATTCATGTAGTCTTGTAGAGTAGGATATATGACGTAAGACTGAAGACAACACGGAGATCCGTCGCAATCTTTGCCGCACACGTGGCTGATTGCTGATTGCGCTACAAACTACAAACAATCTCTTATCCTTCTCCCTCCCTCCTACTCTTTTCTCCCTTTTACCTTGCCTAACAGACAAAGGGCCTCCGACGACCCAACCAAAAAAGAAGACAAAGGGTGTGACACTGGAACCCCGTCGTTTTGTTATTTAAGTAGCAGATGTACCAGCTCTAACATGTAATAATATTACTGTATTTTATTTAAGATAAACAATATTTTCTTTTGCCTTTTTGATAAACCATCATCTTTTTGTTTTTTTGTTTTTTTTTTCCTTTTTTCATAATTAATTCAGAATCAGCCTTTCAGCTGCACTGCACAAAATTTAAAGCTTGACACGGTTTTCGTTGTGTCTTTCTCCTGATATCAAAGCGATATGTGTAAAACGAATTGGTCAATAATAATACTATAATGATTTTAACAATAGAAAAAGGGGATTCATATATAAATAAAAATAATAGTGCTATTAAATTTTGAGATTGAAATTTAATTCCTGACAGCACTATAGTCTCTATGTAGCTTTATATTGGTGTGGTTTTGAACATAATGGAAGTCTAAGTTGAAGTGAAGGAGTGTTTGGTTTTGGTTGAAGAGTTGGGTCGACAGACAGCGGCAGAACCAAGTCGATTCTCGTCTGGAGGACAAGAGAGTCACATGCTGGGGCCATGAAATTTAGTACCTATTAAATCATAGGTACGTACGCTTGTAACTGTGGCACGTGCAAATAGGCTCCATTCATGTCATTGTCCTGGACCCACCTGGTGGAATGCAAAGCCATCACCGATGCCCAGTCCAAGTCGCAGTCTCCTAGACCTCAATAAAAATGTGCTTCAGCCCCATTACCGTATCTTCAATTCCAAAATCACTGCTTCATATATTCGTATTTTCAATGTTTTTGCCAAATTAAAAATTATTATGTATAATTATAATACTCTATCATTTGAATTATAATATATGTATAATATTTAAGGATATTATTTAAAGTCTATATTTTTAGTAGTTAATAATTATATATGTATTATAATTTGAGTAAATTTATAATATTATATTATCACATAGCATTATGATTACCTAATAATATTTTGTGAAATGTGATTGATTCAATGATATTTATTTTACTAAAATAATCTATTGCTCATCAATGTATATATTAGTTTATTTCTCATAACAGTGAAATTAGTGATTAGGAAATCCTTTTGGAGTGGAACCCAATTTAGAAGGTGTGTTGACACATATAGTTTACGTGACCCACATGGTGCAAGATGGGGAAGTTGAATTGTTTTGCAACAATTAGTGTCACCAACACTATATTATATATTGTCACTATCATCTTAACACACCTAAACACCTCTATGTTAGTCCAAAATGGTCACAATCTCACTGCCTGGTGATCCACAATCTCACCTACGTCCCACCATAACATTTTGATTTTTGATTGATTGTACATTTTCTACAACTCCATGCAATTTTTCAAACTAACAATGTTTCATGCCCACCATGTGTTCATCAATGGTGACTGGTAGCTTTGGTTTTGGTTGTACCCGGAAGCTTCCTCAATTATATGCTTGACTAAATTGCCACACGAAAAAGATAAGCCCATGGGCCATATATTTTCCCAACTATACAGCCCAGAAAGCCCAATTTAGAAGCCTATGTCACTTCTAGGCCTAATAACTGTATTTGGGCTTTAATAGGGCCCTATAAGGTTCCTGCCGCCCACATGCCTAATAATAATATAGAAGAACTATCAATTAACACTTTATGAGAATCTCGTAATGAGATAATAAAACATTAATAGGGCTCTAAAAACATGAGGTACTTGGTGCAGTACCTTAATTATGGGGGTTGGAAAGTTATTTCAACTGTAATATTCTTAACTCGTAAAGGCCCAACATTGACATCGTTGTTAAGAACAGCTTAGACGAAGCCCAATCACATGTCTGAGTTAAACCAACTTAGCCCATAAAGTTCTATTATACTAGGCCCAGGCTATACCGACCACCTTTTACTACTAAGTTGACCACCTTTTTTTTTGCATCAATGGGTGGTCGGTATAGCCTGGGCCATTATACTAACATATTTTCATACTTTTTTCTTTCTTTATATGGAGAGGGGAGATCCTTGACACTTTTTTTAACATTAAAAAGATAAATATCATTAAAGGTTAATTATAATATTTTATACTTTCTCCTTATAATTTTATTTAAAAAATAATAACGCCAATAAAGTTAATTAGTGTGAATGTTTAATACCAAAGGTATGACTGCAAGATATGTAAAAATATGAATGTAGTATACTAACTAGATATACGAATGGTAAATACCAAATGTAAGAATGTAGAATACCAAAAGAACAAATTTTAAATACCAAGGTACAAATGTTAAATATCAAATGTACAAATTTTGAATACAAAAAAACAATATATTAAATACGAATAGTGAATATCAAAGGTACTCCTAACATTTTTTTGTTGATCTTAACATTATTCGTCTTAACATAACATTTATTCAAAGTCCGTCCAATCGCATACTGTGGTGATCACTGATCACTCTCTCATCCTATCCGATCTAACTTATTATTTTAAATTGATATGATAAATCCTAATTATATATAATCTTGTCGAGATATACACCAACTTCTTTTATTCAAAATTCCTCCAATCGCATACTGTGGTGATCACTGATCACTCTCTCATCCTATCCAATATAACTTATTATTTCAAATTGATATGATAAATCCCAATTATATATAATCTTGTCGAGATATACACCAACTCAACTAAAATCTTGTCGCGGGCCCATTCTATTAGTAGTCTATCTATTTTTTCATGTAAAAAAGTATGTTTTGCCCATGATATTTTAGTTTGTTTACCTCAAATAAATAAATAAATTATTCTTTTACTAAGACCAGTCATCTTTTTATTTTTTATTTTTTATTTTGTATTTTATATATTTGATAATTTTTAAAAATTTGTTAAACAAATCTTAAAAACTAAATTAAAAATGGTAAGAGATTCGATCTGAGGACCTAAGCCTGAGCGACAGTTGGATATAGAGAGAAACAGATAGAATAAGAAAGACAATCGGGGACTTCAATCGACGAGCAATTTGAGCTGAATCGACATCGTTTTGTCGAGGAGGGCGCAGCAGGGGCTCTCTAATTTTCTCTGACTTTGTCAGAAGAACTCAGATTCAGTTCTGGTCTGGAACTTCTGGTTCGTCTACTTTCACAAAGAAACGGAACCAAAAGAGCTTCACTTTGGTCGCCAAACCCTATGTCCGTACGTACTCCGTACTCCCTCTGATAATTCTTCAGGTTCTTGTACTTAAAAGTGATTGAACTTGGAGGATTTTATTATCAAGTTTGTAACTTTATTTAGCAGCAATTAAAAAGTTCTGTTATTTACTTTTAATTCAGTCCCTTTCTTCATGTCTATAAGAATCTAATACTTCTGCTTGGTGGAGTTGGCAAATGGGGTACTAGAGTCTAGAACTTTAGTTTGATGATTTCAGATGGTTCTGAGGGGCCCATTTTGAAATTGGAATGTCTAGTGTGGCTAATTTGATTGAAAAAAAAGTGGAAATTTGAATGGTAGGTTGCAGAACCAAAATTTCCATCTCTCTCTCAAAGTTTAAGTTGTGATGAATTGTTGCGAAGAAGCTCCTTTTTGTTTAGTGAGTAAATTGTTAGAAGCATGGATTTAAGGATGGTAGATTGCAGCAACACAATTTAATATATTTCTCTCTCTTAAAATTTAAGTGTTGATGCATTGTTGCAAAGAAGCTCCTTTTCTTAATGAGTAATTGTTGCAAAGAAGCATACGCTCATGGAAGTGACACTAGGGAGTCCTTTTGCTTTTCCGGGCGTGGGGATTGTTCTGAAACTGATCAAACAGGATTCCCTGTACGATGGTCTGTTTTCTGGAACCAATATTAGTAGATTTGAACTTTCCAATGAAGCTGATCCTTTAAGATACCGAAAGAAAATCAGGTCACGCATTACCAAAATAGGATTAATTTTGTAATTTTGTTTTGTATCGTTTCATAAAAGTTTTGTTTTATTGAATTTTATTTTTTTACAAATAATGTATTTTTTCCCTTGTGTTTGAAATATTACATATTTATGCAAAAATAATAAATTTGAATCACTAAAGGTGTCCTCTCTGGTTTTCTGTCCCCTCTCTGGTTTTCTGTCCTCCCTTAATATGGCTAATTTATACCTCATTGATTTTGTAGGTATTTTCACATATCTTTTTCTAGGAAATCAATCATCCCTCTTTGGCATGCACCTTATATGATAAACATTCAAGTTGGTCTCGTATGAATAGTTGGCAGTTCAAAGTTGGGCAGTGTTAGTCTGCACTTATTGCCGAAGTTATTAGATTCGTAGCCTTATCAAGGGTTCTTGCGAACGGTGTAATTATATTGTTGCCTAGTAGGGATAGCTATCAACATTGTATAAATAACTTGTTTTTGGGTTACTGAAATTCATTAGGCTATAAATGGAAACAATTGGTGAGAAAAAATCTCGATGAAGTTGCTGGATGTATCCACTGTTTTGTGTTGAGCAAAGGGAAAATGCTTTTGAATTGGAAGAAACCCCATATTAATTTGATGCTTATCTCCTTGGGGTACACTTTATTCATGTTCTTTGGGGAATCTAGAAGTAAAGAAGGTTTCAACAGTGTAATATAAGAAGAAACCATGGAGCATATATCGGACAAAAGGTTTCCTCTGGATGCAAAAGACTATAAGTTATATGAAGAAGTTGGTGAAGGTGTCAGCGCTTCCGTGTACAGGGCACTCTGCATACCGCTTAATGAGATAGTTGCCATCAAGGTTCTTGATCTCGAAAAATGTAATAATGACCTGGTATGTGTACTATCTCTTTTGTAATTCAAAATTTGTTGTTTATTTTATGGTTTGAATGCATCTGATTGGTTAGATATTTTTTAATCAAGTCATCATACACATTGTCTGTATGATTGACTGACTGCTTTCTTGAAGCTGTCAATGGGATTTATTTATTTTTAAATATCTTCTACAATTGTATCTTTTGTCAAATTTTGCAGGATGGTATCCGGCGGGAGGTACATACAATGACTTTGATTCATCATCAAAATGTATTACGAGCACATTGTTCGTTCACTGCTGGTCACACCCTTTGGGTTGTTATGCCATATATGGCTGGGGGATCCTGCCTGCATATAATGAAATCTGCATATCCTGAAGGTTTTGAAGAGCCTGTTATTGCGACTTTATTGCATGAGGTTCTAAAAGCTCTTGTTTATCTTCATGCTCATGGCCACATCCATAGAGATGTGAAGGTATCATACTCGTCCGCTGATCTTATCATTTTACCAATAAATTTTGTGTATACTTCTTGCAGGTCAGAAGTTTTTAATTATTGATTGTCTTCATCATTATTGAATAATGGGATATTTTGTAAAAGACTAATGAAATTGGTATCCTTGGAACCAAGAGTGCCTGATGCAAATTATTATCCAATGCATGAGAAATTTATTTATGTATTTTGCTTAATCATATTCTTGTATGATGTTCTGTTGAATCTCTGTCCAATACCTCTTAGAATGTGAGTAAGTGGCCTATATGTGTGTGTCCTGTGTATATGATAAGCTTGTGTACGGTTTGCTTCATATGTCTTAGCGTGCAGTTATGGATGCCTTTTCTTGTTGAAGGATGGTCTGCATTGATTTTCTTATGCATGTTCTTAACCCCCATTTTCAGGCCGGGAATATTTTAGTTGATTCTAATGGTGCAGTCAAGTTAGCTGACTTTGGAGTGTCAGCATGCATGTTTGATACTGGAGATAGACAACGTTCCAGAAATACTTTTGTTGGAACTCCATGCTGGTATTTTTGATAATTTTTTCCTTCAGCCCTGTATATCATGTTCTAATATTAAATACCTTATTGCCACTGTCGTTTCAATCAAAGCAATTGAAGTTCTATATATGTTAAGATACTTTCTTTGGTGTCGGTTTAGGATGGCTCCTGAAGTTATGCAGCAATTGCATGGATATGACTTCAAGTAAGTTGGTTTCTTATCTGGTCTCTCTCTTTTTTTGTTCTTCTATTTTCTTTTGTTTCTGCTGCTTCCATGTTATGCTTGGTTGAAGTTTCTTATGTTATATCTTACATTTTGCTTCATGAACAGAGCAGACATCTGGTCATTTGGAATAACAGCACTTGAACTTGCCCATGGCCATGCTCCATTTTCCAAGTATCCACCCATGAAAGTAAATCTCTTGAATTACTCTTCCTACTAGAATTGTTTAACTGGTGCATGCATATAGAGTGAATTCAGAACTTTTCTCTAGCCTTTTTGCCCTCTTATTGCAGGTTTTGCTGATGACTTTACAAAATGCACCCCCAGGCCTTGACTACGAAAGAGACAAGAGATTTTCAAAGGTTTGTGTTGGCCAGTTGAAACTCACATCTTCCATTCTCAAATTTAATTCCTGAAGTGCTACATTTTCCAGTCTTTCAAAGAGATGGTAGCTGCTTGCTTAGTGAAGGATCCAAAGAAACGTCCCACATCAGAAAAGCTTTTGAAGCACCACTTTTTCAAACATGCACGACCAGTTGAATATCTGTCTCGTACCATTCTTGATGGCCTTGCTCCATTAGGTGATCGTTTTAGGATGCTGAAGGTCTCGTGTTACTCCTAGACTGCCTTCTCCACTTGTTGATTCTGCTATGATATGTAGCATAACTTCAGCTACATTTTTCACTTGTTTCTTGTGTTTTAGGCAAAAGAGGCTGATCTTCTTGTGCAAAATAAGGCTCTTTATGGGGATAAGGATCATTTATCACAGGTGAGATTTACTTAAAAACATTGTATAAATCTGGTTTTGATAAAATGTTGATGTTACTTTAGGTGTTTAATTGTAGTGTGGAATGATCTTTTAGGTTTCAGCATTTCAAGTTTCTTTCCCCTAGGACTTCTTTAATTTCCTTCCATGTTCTAGTTGTTAGCGCTTTGGTGTTTAATAGGTCCAAGTGTCTAACAGATTAGATATTGTATGTATTCAGATAATGATTCCATTGTCCTTTGTAAACCTTTATATGTAGTCAAAGCATGAGCAGTTTAAAGGGCCATAATCTTCATATCTTATAAACAGGAAGC
This sequence comes from Purshia tridentata, assembly GCA_003254885.1. Taxonomy (NCBI): domain Eukaryota; kingdom Viridiplantae; phylum Streptophyta; class Magnoliopsida; order Rosales; family Rosaceae; genus Purshia; species Purshia tridentata. The sequence continues at coordinate 29,331 of QANT01004425.1, read as the reverse complement.
TTAGTTTTAATGTTGCAAACACATGGCACATATTAGGACCTGTGGCTAAGCTCGTATCCTTCATCATCGTTGAAATGTCCATGTGTGCATGCCTTATAATCATGTGTACTCAAAGGCTTCCTCCTTGGTATTTAAGATTATAATTCATGGGTTTTTGGTAGCCAAATATCAACACCATCCTGAACATAAAATTTCTTTGTTACAGCAAGAGTATATCCGAGGAATCAGTGCCTGGAATTTCAACCTCGAGGATTTAAAAAGTCAGGCTGCCCTTGTAAGTAATGCTAATTTCTAGCCTATGTCTACTTAATTTTTTTCTGATTACTTATGAAAATTGTTTGGTTGGTGAGTGGAATATGTTATCATAGCTTTCTATATTTTTGTTTTACATCACCTCTGACACTGTGTTACCTGCAGATTCAGGATGATGGCGTGCCATATTCACCGAGTAAGAAGCAAAGTGACAAGTATGAAAATTTTAGTTTTCCAGCAGAGAGTGAGGCCATTGAAATGGCAAACCAGTCAAATGCTGCATCTAATCAGGAGGTATAGTAATCACTGTGAATAATAATTTCTTTATTCTTTATTTTTGTTTTTGTTTTTTTAATTTCCCTAATCACTCAGATATTCAATTTTGAAGTTATAATTATTCTTTCATGTGTTTGGCATCTGCCTTTTTAGGATGGCTTCAACGATCTTCATGATTTGGACAGCTCACTTTCTTCATTTCCTATTAGACCTCTTCAAGCACTTAAGTATGACTGTTTTCCATTTCTGTTCTCATATTATCCACTGATAATATCTTCAGCCTTATAATATTTACTGGTTTGTGGGCAGGGAATATAGTTTTCTAATAATTATCATTCTACAACAGATTTTGTATTGCAGTCCATCAAATTATTATTGCTTAATATCTTAAGATTTTTGCTGAAAGTTATTGCATTCAATCCATTTTATGTAACCTGCTAGTCATTACTTTTATTATGGATTTTCCAAAAACTTTTGAAGTAGAAGTTGTTTTGATGTGTGCTTGGCTGCTTGAATGCGATTTTTTTATAAAAAAAATCCTACTTCGCAGTTTTTTCTTTTGTTAGCATTTCTGTTAGAATTTCTAGGACGTTATGGATTAATTTAAAGAATTTCTTTAGGTATTTAATTTTTCCTTTATATAAGCAATTGCGTTTTCTGATGCAGAGGCTGTTTTGATATTTGTGAGGAACATGTGAGTGCAACTAGTCCTAGAACCATTGATCAAGAAAATGGAAGAAGTGAGAGTGAGACTCCAGGGAAAATCAGCTCTTTACCACGTCATGTTATTCCTGAACCTAAAAAGTTTCTGAGCGGTTCACTACTACTGGATAATGTGCTTTCTCCTAAAAAGGTTATTGGTGAGGGGGAGAGGTAAGCTTTCTTCCGGCTAAAGTTTTTTGGAATGTTTCTTTTTTATTCTGGGTTCTTTAAAATAACTTTATCAGTAGATGCTCTATTGATTTCCCCCTTAACTAGTTCCCATGCATCAAGTATTGTTTGCATGCTAGTGCTATCTTTGGCTGAAAGAAAAGCAGCTAGTCTTAAAACATATTTGCTGGGGGATATAGTTATTTGGGATTTTTTATATTTACTTAGAAATTGAACGATGTAAATTCTTGTTTCCTGATTGGGTTGTGAGGAGCCAACTTTTGTTGGAACTAAACTGTATTTAAGATTCCTCACTGTTGAAAGGTCATGAAACATTAATTCATTCGATTTTGTGTGTAATAAACTTCTTCATTTTCACTGTCCATTTTTGTAAAAATATGATTCCTTTGAGTCATTATATTTTTGTGTGATTGTGTTCATAATTTTGATTCTACTTAGCTATAAAGAATTGAATATCTTGAATATATTTTGAAGGGATTATCCACAATCAAAATGTCCACCTGAGTGGAACTATAGTGGTCCATTGTTGTATCGCCAGAAGAGAGATGCCAATAACCCTGTATCTGGTATGTCTCTTGTAGTTTTGTGCCTTCATCATTTTTCCATATGCCTTATAGATGGTATCACTTGTTTGTGCTCTTTAAAAAACTATTATGGTGTTGCTGCTCTGTTCATGAAGCTGAGGATATGTCTGAAGGAGCAGTTGTTCAGCGTAAGGGTCGCTTCAAGGTCACTTCAGCAGACCTCAGTCCCAAGGTACATATGAATGAAAAATTCATCATCGCTACCAAGCTCAATGCAGCCCATTTGCGAAATTGGATAGACTTGTGGTTTCTGTAACAGATATACCTAACATATTTCAGTCCTGGAATGTTGTCTGATATTTATCAGAATTTCAATTGCATGCTATATATATACACCTTAAAAGCATGCTCCTGGCGTCTACTAGTTTCAGTTTAGATCAGTTTCTTGCCCACTATCTGTTGGGGTTTTTATGTCTTAGCTTTTGAATTGTATATGTTTCAATTCCCCTTCAAATTTAGGATATGCTCAATAACTGCAGAAAATTTGTATATTTATGATGTTTCACTTTAAGAAATAGGTAAGATGCAATTTAGCAGGATTCTTTTAGAAAATGGCCTCATACCCATTGCCATTCTTATCTCTTTTTCAGGGTCCTTCAAACTGTTTGCTTAGTCCTGTTTCTGGAAGTTCATCTAGTCCAGGAACCGCAAACCTTATAGCTGCCACTGTTCTCCCATCATTACAATGCATTCTGCAGCAAAACTCCACGCAAAGGGTATGCACCAATTTATCTTGTCTTAACCAGTTCTATAGAAATGTCTCAATTTTCCTTTTTCTCTTTTGACAGGAAGAAATAATTAAATTGATCAAATATGTGGAACAGACCTCTGGTAATGTTTCCCACCTTTTCACCTAATATTTTTGGCCTTTAACTGTGTCTGCAAATTTTTATTGGGTTTGATACTTTCTGCCTAATGCAGGAATACAAGGGGAGTCAGCCGATTCAAGCACCAGTGAACTTTTGCAGGTAAAGATCATCCCTATTATGTTATAGGGTTTGCTATACCATCGCTAGCCTATTATCATGGATCTCAGGCGTTCTCTATTCAGCATGAAAGATGAACCTTTTTGGTGGTGTTGGCTACTCAACTTACTTGGATCCCTTCCAATAAGTTCATAACTTACCCGTTTCTCATCCAATATGCAATTGTAACATTCTCCCTCACTTGATATGCGATTATCATGCCATTGCTCCCGCATCTTGATGGGTCCCACCCTGCCTACCTGTCCACCTACCGACATAGGGGACTCAAAATCCTATGACACCCCCTGATGTTGTCACTTGGAGTGGAATTGAGGGACCCGTAAAGCTTATAAGGGACTGGTTGTGCTCTAATATCACTGTTACATGCTGAGGGCTTGCCATTGTCTGTGGTGCAGCCTACTACCCCTTATAAGCCCAGTACCCACCGGATTTCTATTTTATGTGGTCCGTTGGGCCAAATGTTTAATTGATTCCAACATGAACTAGATTTTAACAATGGTATATATCTTTTCAATGCAGACACCTCCTGCTTCCTTTAGGGAGAGAGAGTTGCAGTCTCTGGTGATTCAACTGCAGCAGAGGTAATTGAGTAATCAAATGTTTTTTAATGGTGTAATCTTGATCTTCTAATTGACATTCTACTTATACTCCGTCTCTAATGTCAGTGTTGGGAATCTTGTTGAAAAATTACAAAGACAGAAGATGAAAAATGCCCAGGTTTGTGTATTTATCTTGAACAGTTTCTTTGTTGATTCGAATAAAAGTTAGGTGCATTGTACTAACTCCTCATTTGGTTCTTTACATCCAGTTTCGTAATTATCACTTAAACTGTCACTGTGTATGTTGACAAAGGACTGATTTAGTATTTCTGCAGTCTTCAATAGATTTATTGGTTTAACTATCTATTAATAATCATATTTCTTCTTCCTATTAATCAGATCAGATCTCTTCTCTTTGGCTTGCAGTTAGAAAAACAATTGAATTCTTTGGTCAGCAAACAACAAAATGGAAGAAACGGAAATGAAGCATGATGGTAATGTCGTGTGCACAGTCCACCATCGTCAGCCAAACCAAACGGTTGCTTTGGCTAGCAAATACCAAGTGTTACAGAAAGAAAATGAAGCGTGATGGCGATGTTTTGGCTGCCGCCTGATGATTTTGTTGGTGCGAATGGTACATGGAGATCTGCAAGCGACTTCTGAAAGAATCATAGGAGCGTTGTTTGTTTGTTGTATTCTAGTGTACCATATGTGTGAATGCGTGTTAGTTCAGACATTCAAATTTTGAGGATGCTATTCCTTGAATCTCATTAGACTCATTGTGTAACATGTAATTTATTGACCGATATTGTAATTATATTTACAGTTCAATTCCCTCCTCCTCTGAGCACAATTTCATTTTCAAGTAATCGATCGCCCTCCAGCTATCCTTGATTTCCATGTTTGTCGGGTCTAATACATTGGACTGTCGATCCAATAACCTCTCAGTTGAGTTGAGAATAACAAATTTTTTTTTTTCTTTTTCTTTTTTTCAAGTTCAACTTTGGATTTGCTAGCTGCCAAAAGTTATAGAGGAACTTGGGATTTGGCATCAAATTTTTTATTTTTCTCTCCTCTCCTCTGTTTCCCAAGGAAAAAAAAAAAAAAAAAGCTTATAAGAGATGCAAAGAAAGAATCCAAAGATCCTTTTTCATTTTCCACCTGATTGAATTGTATCTGGTCCTAAATCTAAAATGCCGATTGGATCGATTCAGTTTGAGCATATAAAAACCAATAAAAACGAAATTTTGCCAAAAGTAATGTGAGAGAGCGCTATAGAGCTCAAAATTCAAATAATCTGTTTCCTCAACTGGTTCTCGACTCTTTGAATTTTCTCAATTTGTTCCAGTAATTATTACTGATTACATGTGGTGAGGTTAATGAAGTTCAGGATTGCAGCGGCAAACTCCACGAGTCCAGCAACACATTATTACCAGAGGCGATTACCGATCACCGCAGCAACGATGCCCTTCAAAGTCTCCTGCATGACATAACTGGAATTACAACTTCTAATATCTTATTGGGGGAAAAAAAAAAAAAGAAGATATATCTAAAGAGTATTTACCGCTGAATGGTCTTTGAGACCAAGAGAAAGCATTAATGGCCTGGAGGAGCCCGAGTTACTGCAAAAACAACCCCCTGCATTAGATAAAGAAACCCAATTGTCTATATTTACCTTATGCTATTTGTTGGGCCTAGGAACCAAATTTTATTTTGCAGGTCTATTAACTACTATTTAAATTTGCATGTGAGAGGAGTAAAAGAAGCACACCATACCATTTATAATAAGAAATATATACCTGATGTGTTCAATAAGTTGACGAGCACAGGCCACTAGCATTGGCTGCATGTAGCATTGTAAAGAAGGGATTGAAATAAGCACACAAATTAGTCAACAAACTAAAGTTACAACATTGACTGGCTTACCTCATCTCTCTTGCCGAAGATTACAGACACATTGAATGTTGGATGGATTGCCACCCCTTCCTCCTTCCTGATGATGAAATATATACACTACATTTAAGCTCCTAAATGGTACTACAATATCAAGTTTGTAAAATATATACTACACATATACATATGGCAACGAAACTGTGACCTTAAGGTATATTAATAAATCAAGACATGTAGGCAACTCCATTTCAGAGTGTTGTTCTAGTAAAATAATATGCAGACCTGGCTTGCAGTATCGTCCCCATAGCTCCTATTTGAGTTGCAATGACCTGAGAAAGTGTACCAAACATTAGAAGTTCACACAAACACTGGTCCTTCCATGAACCCACTCACCCACCTATCCCCAATTCAAACAAATGGGAACCCAAAACTCACAAGGATATGATCATCATAACTGAAAATTACTACATCAGTTTTGTTCCCCTGCCAAGCACAAAACATTGGGATTAAATCTCTGCTATGTTTGGGCGAGATATAAGCTCTAATAACAAAACTTTTACTAATTCGGAAAATCATCTAATATGTGGATCAGAAGCGACATTGGGTGAGACATTAAAGCAAACAGGTTATGATCAAAAACACAAAACAACCCCAAAGAAACATCAATCTGAAAATTGACTACAAAGTAACCAAGCACAGCTATTTCCAAGGAACTAGAAGTCACCTTAATTTCCAAGGAGAGCTTCTTGTGGGGAACAGGGAAGCTGCCCATAACTACTGTCTCCTACTACTTTGTCTTGCAGCAAAATTCGATCAGACCAGTTTTTGCTTTTTATGTTATCGATTTGTTTTCTTTTTCGGCAAGATTACATTGCTGTGGCCCAAACTAGAGACTCTTTGGGCCTATTATTTTTCTGGCCTACAATTTAAGCCCAGTCTCAGGCCCAAATCAATGAACTAATAGATTTGACCGGGTAAAGTTTTCGTGAGGAACTGATAGAATAGAAGACCAAAGAAGATTTTTTTTTAAGAAATTAATAAATGTTATAAGTGACGTGCTATTAATCGTATCTAACTTTGTGTGTCAACTATGAAGTAGATATCCCGTGCTCACTGGTCATTCAACACGTGAGGCCCTCACCCTCTCCTTTCTTGACGACCATGCCGTCATACTAACTTAGCCAACCCATACTCCATAACATCTTTAACAAATTTGCAAAGGAAATGACCTATTTATATTAGTGAGTTCCGCTTTTACTACAGAAATGGTTTTGATAATACTCAAAATCTGATCTTTTTAAGATTTTTTTTAGCACAATAAACCAATATATATGAACTATTTTGTCCCTGCAAAAAAAAAAACCATTAAATTTAATTTTGTTTTCCGCCCGCGAGTTACCACGATACTCTTTCAACCACTCCCACGGTAGACGGCACTCAGAGTCAAAAGGGTCCAATGGAGAAATCCAAGAGTCAGAACATAACGCTAGCCAAGCCAATTTATGAGCGGATGGAGAGAGAGAGAGAGAGTAAAATGTGTTCTTTGCATGACCACTCAATTGTCTAAAATATGTATTATTTTCATACTCTCCTAGTTTCTTTGCACACCTCTAGCCAAGCCAATTTATGAGCGGATGGAGAGAGAGAGAGAGAGAGTAAAATGTGTTCTTTGCATGACCACTCAATTGTCTAAAATATGCATTATTTTCATACTCTCCTAGTTTCTTTGCACACCAAACAGAAGGAGAAGAAGCAGAAGAAGTAGCAGGCTAAGCTTGCAAGCAAAGCTACTACTGTTTCAGTTTCAGCAACTGATTGATATATAATATATATATAGTTAGGATCGAGAAAATGGGGGTTGTATGTTTAGAAGAGAGGGAAATCACGACTGAGCTACAACAACTCCGCCGCATGTTGGTTGCCTCCGCCGGCCTCAGCAGCAGAAAAGACCAACAACAACCCAAAGAAAAGCATTTTTACGAGTCCAAAAGCATCGACAACGATGAAGAAGAGAGGTTGGTCTGTGTCACTACCGGCGTTTCCTTCTTGGGCATCGCCATCGTCACCCGTCTTCTTGTCCGTGGATACTCTGTCCGAGTCATTGTCGATGACAACCCAGGTACAGCTACTAATGTTCAAATCTCAATCCAATTCTGCTTAAATAATTTTTAAAAAATTAATCATTTGGCAGAGTACAAACTACGCAGTCTTTGGTTTTGCTTAATCACAAAAGTGCCCAGTTGGGTGTTGTTTAGTTTGTCCAAACAATTTGGTTTTGCTATGGTTTTAGTTTCAAGTTTCTGAATGCTCTACATCATTGATTTGGCTTAATATAATCCAACTTAATTTATTACTTGTAATTATTTGATTATTTGCATATCAGCTTTAGGAAACAAACTTACGTTGTATATAATATTGATGTTTGAATTGGGTAACAAAATGGGGATGGGTTGATCCGGAAATTCAGAAGATGTAGACGAATTGCGGGAGATGATAAGGACAAGTTGCAATAATTATAATAATAAAATATCAGCAGTTAAGGCCAACCTAACGACGCATGTTGAAAGCTTATCACAAGCATTCCATGGCTGTCGTGGCGTATTTCACACCTCTGCATTTACCGACCCCGCTGGCCTCTCTGGGTACACTGTGAGTTTCTGTTTCTCTGTCAACTCATTTATTTGCAGTTGCTTTTCAATGTCTCTTCTGCTTAGCCAATGATGTTTACATTTAACCAATATTATATATCTGGCATGAGAAAGTCAGTCATACAACAACAACAAACAATTAATGCTCTAAATTTCAAACCATTTTCCTATAGGCCACCAAACACTAGTTAAAAATAGGATGGAACGTACACAAATGTAATACTGTAATTGGTTAGTATTAGTATGAATGTTCCACCGATTTGGCCCATCTTGACATACTTAAGTTGATGACTCTGTGGGTTGTTCTTTACATTCTTGCATTCTTGTCCTTTTTCAGTTTTAACCCGTGTTTTGGAATCATGTGATTAGAAATCCATGGCTGAGATAGAAGTGAAGGTCAGTGAGAATGTTATGAAGGCATGTGCAATTACACCTTCTGTAAGAAAGTGTGTGCTCACTTCCTCACTTTTAGCTTGTTTATGGAGAGACAACACCCAGCAGGACCTCTCCCCTGTAATTAACCATGACTGCTGGAGCAATGAGTCACTGTGCATAGACAAAAAGGTGTTATTTTCATCAAAACTAATATTTTTCCTGGTGTCCAAGCAACACTTCTTTGCTCAGAAGGACATTATTATTAGCATTGTAATTTTTAACTTCATTTGGGAAATTTCAGCTCTGGTATGCCTTGGGGAAGCTGAAGGCAGAGAAGGCTGCATGGAGAATAGCAGAGGAAGAGGGGTTAAAACTGGCCACCATCTGCCCAGGTCTCATTACAGGTCCTGAATTTTGCTGCAGAAACCCAACAGCAACAATTGCATATCTCAAAGGTACTCAAATTTAACATAGTTCATTAACAATGACACCCATTTGTTTTCCAAAATGCCTCTTCAAATCCGAAGGGCCAAGACACCGAATTATAATGATCCTTTTGTTAATGTCCAACAACAGGAGCCCAAGAGATGTACCAAAGTGGTGTGCTAGCCACTGTGGATGTGATGAGACTGGCAGAGGCACATGTAAGTGTGTTTGAGGCAATGAACAAGACAGCATTTGGCAGATACATTTGCTTTGATCAAGTCATTGAGAGAGAGCAAGAAGCAGAGAAGCTAGCAGAGGATACAGGCATGTCAAAGAACAAGATATGTGGAAATGGGTCTAGCCCTGTCCACCACACTCGATATGAATTGTCAAATAGGAAGCTTACTAGCCTAATGTCAAGGACATTACGATGTTGTTTTAACCAAAGCCAGCATTGCACTTAGCATTACAGTTGGGTTAAATTTAAACGAAGCAATGTGAAAGTTTTGGAACCTTTATAAAATAATGTTTTTAAGAGGCTTTGGCAGTGATAATATTTATAATAATACCAATGTTTTTCATTTACTGTTTTAATCTCAAATTAGAGAGAGGATCCTTTGGCAGTGATATTTACTGTTTCTAACATCTTATTATCAATTCATGAGCAACTGTATAGTATTTATTGGAACCTTTTTTATTTTCAAATGAAACATTTATTGGAACCTTAGAAACACAAACCTTAATAAGATAAGACACAATATTGATATCTTAATGAAAAGGTCGAAATGCAAATGTTTGAAGGTGTAAATTGGATGCTCATTTCTGCCAAACGACATCAAACAAATCCATATTAAAAGCGTTTTCATAAGCCAACTACGACAACATCGAGGAATTAAAACCCAAAATGTGCCGTTCGTTAAGCCTTTTAAAGAATACCGATTTTTCTTATAAGAAAACAAATTTAAGCAGATCTGGGTCAAACCAGATGCTATTTCTGGGTTAAATTAACAAACAAAAAAGAAAAAGAATTGAAACCATATTATCTGTCAGATAAAGAAAAATAAAAATAAATAAGAAAGGGGAAGGGGCTCAGAGAGTTGCTAACTGTGCTCAACGAAGAGCCTGTTAGAGGCACTTCTCATACAAGAGGTGTCAGAAATTTAAAGCACTCTTCATCTTTGCCCTAAAACATATAAACCCTAAAATCTATTCAATTTTGAGAAAACAAAAATCATAAAGAAAAAGAAGAAGACGAAGCTGCTAACAAGCTAGAGTCTTACGGAGGAGCGACAGAGCTGCTCGATTGGACAAGTTAAGGGGTTTCAGTATGCGTTTAGAACGGCAGTTTTGCTAGAATTTAAAGCTTTCTTTTGGGCTTTTAGGGTTTAACAATATGAACCCATAATCAGGGTTTGCAAAAAAATGCTAGCATCTATTAGCAAAACTAGCCCATCATGCATGGGCCTCTACCTCGTTAGCTAAACTGACTAAAAGAGTGAGGATGGAAAAAGAAAAGCCCATATAACAGTTTGCCTCCGTGGCAACCAATAATTAATGTTCTTTTATTGACAAATAAATTAGGTTTTTATTTTGTTGTTTTTTTTATAATTATTATAGCCTAGGAGAGGAGGAGGGTTAAAAACTCATATCACATCTATTATATTTATAATCAAAAAATAAATCATAGGTTATAAATTTTGTACATATGTTACAATTTAAGTAAATTCGTAACACATAATAATTTTACCTTTAAATAAGAACAATAATAATAAGGTTGCTTTGAGTCGTAACCAATGAAAGCGTTTATGAATGTTTGTCCATGCATGTATATTTTGGCAACCATATATTGGATCTTTTGAATTTTTTTTTTTGGGCGGTTACTCGTGAGCTTTTCTTAGATATCAAACGAATATAAATGTTTGTTTACAGAAAACAAAATGAAGGCAGGTGATGGAGTGATGATGGATCGGACATGCATGCATTGTAGGCCTGGTTGAAACTTGAAAGGCACCACATACAGTGTCACAGTGACAAGTATACAATGTGGTGGTCATAATTACTGTTTATATGATTATGAAGTTGAATATGCAGGGACTGGTTGAAACTTGACAAGTATGGCACAGAGACATATATTGTTTAATGAATTGGAGTTGAATATATGTGGGTGATCGAGCGTCTCTCACGTGCATTTGCAAAGTGAAAATAAAATGAAGAGCAGCAGCAACAGCAGAAGCAGAGAGTGGAAAAGGAGCTTGGTAGAAGAGGAACAGCTCCCTATATTCGCTCTCTCATCGATACTCATCAAACCAATTCCCCATCTACCTCATTCATAATTTCATATATCTTTCTCGATCTTTACACTATCTCATGCATGACTACTCTCTTTTCTTTTTTTCTTTACATTAATTAAAAAGCAGAGAGAGAGAGAGAGAGAGTGCATGTCACTGTGTCAGACAGAGACAGACAGAGAGTTGAGTGATTCTGGTTGCAGGTAGGTAGAAATGTCACATATATATTAGAAATGTTACATAAGAGGGTTTTATATATATATGATCTGGGCATTAATTTCAGATAAAAGATTTAAAGTACATGTGCTACACAGAGAGCTAGTTATAGCAATAGCTTTCTCAGATGAATCAACCCCACGACTCCAAGAGCTAATTAATAGCTAGCTTGGCAGTGAAGATCCAGCAAACAACATTTGGCTTCTCAACCTCGATCTATGCCGTCTACCTCATCATGCGATCGATATCAATTATAATTTCCTCCACACCCTAAAAAATGTTGCTTCTGTCATTATTTGTACACCAAAGAGATTCATGCGGATGGGGATAACTATTTTCTCTTCAAATTTATCAAATATATATTTCATCGAAGAGAGAGCCAGAGAGGTGATCTGGAGGGAGGCGAGAGAACAAGAAGAGATATGTGATAGAGAAAGAGAAAGTTAGAAATGAGAGAAAGAGAGAGTCAGGCCGGGAAATGAAGGAAAGAAAAAAAAGAAAGATTTTGACTGAATTTGGAGTTCAAATAAAAAAGACTTTAGTGATTAAGAATGTTTTAGAGAGGTGATCTGGAGGGAGGCGAGAGAACAAGAGGAGATATGTGATAGAGAAAGAGAAAGTTAGAAATGAGAGGAAAGAGAGAGTCAGGCCGGGAAATGAAGGAAAGAAAAAAAAGAAAGATTTTGACTGAATTTGGAGTTCGGCCAAATCAAATAAAAAAGACTTTAGTGATTAAGAATGTTTAGTCAAATAAATTAAAAATAACAAAAATACATAAAAATTGGTATATAATTATATATAATATAATAGAGTAATTAATAATAATTTTATTATAATATTGTATAGAAAAATAATAGAGTTTAGGATATAGGATTATATAATTGAATTTTTTTGTTTTGTTCAAATTCTATTATTCTACATGGTGAATGCCTATGCAGCCCAATTTTATTAGTAGATTGCTTGTTGGATCACATTCAAAAGCCCATATCCAGACCAACAAAGATGCCATTGCCACAGCCATCAGATCAAAAAACAATATTAAACCAGAACCGTTGGATCTAGGTCTAGAATAAACCCCCAACCTCGTCTAATCGTCTCCCTCTCCCTCTAACTCCAAAACTCTCACTAGCAGCACATTTATCTTCCACCCGCCTCCAAGCTCCATAGGTTTTCTCAGACCCTCCAAAACCCTAATCTCTCTTCCGAAATTGAGGTTAAAGAGAAGGCGCCGTCTCTCTCCGGCTTGACCGATCCCCAGCGTCTTCCTAGCCCTCGATTTTGATCTCTCACCCTCTCCATTTTATCACTAAACCATTAACTCTCAAATCCATATCTGAAATGGCACCAAAGGCCACCAAAGCCGAGAAAAAGATCGCCTACGATGCCAAGCTCTGCCAGCTTATCGACGAGTATGGCCAGATCCTCATCGTCGCCGCCGACAACGTGGGGTCCACTCAGCTCCAGAACATTCGTAAGGGTTTGCGTGGCGACTCTGTGGTACTGATGGGTAAGAATACTATGATGAAGAGGTCCATCAGAATCCATGCTGAAAAGACCGGCAACACTGCCTGCCTCAATCTCATCCCCCTTCTTGTGGTACGTAACCCACTGTTTGCTTTTGCTGCTCTGGTTTTTAAGCTTAACTGTGCTGAAATCGTCATGTGCTAATTCTTGTTGTTTTGGGTGTTAGGGTAATGTGGGTCTGATTTTCACTAAGGGTGATTTGAAGGAAGTCAGCGAAGAGGTCGCTAAGTACAAGGTGAAGCTACTAGTTTTTCGGTCAATTAGTGTTAATTCGATTTGATGGTCCTATTAATATTTGTGCGTATTAGTTGTAATCATCTATAATTCTTATTGTGATACAATACACAATGATCTGTAATAATTTGTTAAATAGATATTAAGTTGGTATGTGGTATCAACAATACAAAACACAACGATTTTTCTGTACTTTTAGATAATTCTAGTAGTTAATGCTAGCCCAGTAGAACTTGAGAAAAGATCATTTGTTTCATGTTGCATAATTGCATACTGAGTATGCAGATAGAGTATGGTTATGTTTTATCTATATAGTGTGGTTGTGCCTTTGAACAATGTGTAATGACTTTTGCATGGTTATGTCTAAATTTCTTGCTTGAATTTGCTTTTTAATAACTAGGTTGGAGCCCCTGCTCGTGTTGGTTTGGTTGCACCCATTGATGTTGTTGTTCCTCCTGGAAACACTGGGCTCGACCCATCGCAGACATCTTTCTTTCAGGTGTGTAATACCCTATCACAATCACTTTTTTAACTTTTTTGTCTGATGATGATTTAGGAGTGTTCTAACTTCACATTTCTGGTTCCAGGTTCTCAACATTCCTACCAAGATTAACAAGGGTACTGTTGAAATCATTACCCCAGTTGAGCTTATCAGGAAGGGAGACAAGGTTGGGTCTTCTGAGGCTGCCCTCCTGGCAAAGCTTGGGATCAGGCCTTTTTCATACGGTCTTGTTGTTCAGACTGTGTATGATAATGGCTCTACCTTCAGCCCACAGGTGCTTGACCTGACTGAGGACGACCTCATGGTGAAGTTTGCCTCAGGTGTATCAATGGTCACTTCCTTGGCATTGGCCATTTCATACCCAACGCTTGCTGCGGCACCACATATGCTTATCAATGGCTACAAGAACTTGCTGGCGATTGCTGTTGCTACTAAGTATTCATTCCCACAAGCAGAGAAGGTCAAGGAGTATCTTGAGGTACTGTGCTTTATTAGTTACACTCGGTCTCTATCTTTTGTGGTCGCTACATTTCTAGTTTGCACGCACCCTACTTTATATGATTAATTGTGGATTATGAATGCAGGATCCTAGCAAGTTTGCTGCTGTTTTCTCCGCGGCCCCTGTTGCTGATTCTGGTGCGGCTCCTGCTGCAGCAGCTAAGGTGGAAGAGAAGAAAGAGGAGGCAGCTGAAGAATCTGAAGATGATGATATGGGATTCAGTCTTTTTGATTAAGTTGTTGATCTTTTTGAACTTCTTAAGATTTTGAAGTTTGTTATTCCTGCAGGCTGTTTGGTACATTAAGTAGTGAGATCGCACTACATATTTAGGCAAAATTTTAATTTTAGTTGAAGATTTTATTAAGTTTTGATCTAATTAAAGACTATAATTATTTGTTTGTTCCAATTAAAAACTTTCGGTTAGGTTTGTTAATGTTAATTTTTTAACCTATCAAATTTTAACACAATTCAACAATTTTATACACATTTTAAAGTTAATGACATCTTCTGTTTTTAGATATTAAAATAAACTGTTAAATTTGAAGATATTAGTTTCTAAATAAGGATCTCGAATTATTCTTCATGTTTTTATTAAAAAAATTTTGGATTTTTTATAATATTTTCTTTACACTCATATATTTAGTGATTGAATTAAGATTTTATTTAATATGAAATTAATTAAAACAAAAATTAACGAAGGCATAAACTGAGAGAGTAAGAGGGTATGGTTAAACTATATTTTGCTAAATTTTCACTTTTTTATTTTATTATTAACTATTACAATAAGTTATTTATTTACTTTTTAGCTGAAAATTGATGAAACGTACACGCAACTCATCCCAGCGCCTCCGCCTCCCAATACATTTCTATCTTCTCCCTTTCCGGCGGCTACCCGTCGTCGACTTCCTCCTCCACTGCCCGCAGCTACCTAATCTTCTTGCCTCTCGTTTTCGTTCTCTTTTATTTCTCCCTCAGCCATTGAAATCTCAAAAATGAAACAGAGATAATCAAAGACGGCTAAGGAAACGGACCCAGAGGAAAAAACTCAGATGCAGACTACAAAGATTTCAAACCATTCAGCTTCCAAAGCTTCCTCCGATTCAACCGATTCCTTCCCTAACCTTCTCTTTGGCTTTTTTCCCCAGTCGATCCAATGCTTACAAATTACAATACTCTTCTTTAATAATTCCATCATATAATAATAAAATATTATTTTCAACTCTAAGCAATTGATTCCTGATTCAGCATTTGTTATAGGTTTTGGCTTTTTCAAATTTGAGATATTGTTTGACATAAATTTAATTGATTACTGAGGAGAAAATGAAATTGTTTACTGAGAAACTTCAAAGGAATGAGTGGCTATCGACAGAGAAGGAAGTCGGTGACGGCAAGGCTGCCGAAAAGAGGGGGATGCATCCGGAGGATGTGGCTACGTCTAAGTTATCATTTTTTGTTGTTCTCTTTTTGGTTGAAAAGTTTTGTTAATGTTTGTTGGAAGGAAATAAAGTATTTTTTATCATGGTTAAAAAATCCTTGGACATTATTAATATGTTGTGATCTCAATTACACAATTTTTTTCAACGGTTAAGATTAGAAGTCCAATGTGGACTGTATAGTCCTGTACCAAACTGCTTGGTAGAGGATCTCTGTCCATTTTACAGGTCAGTAAAGAAAACAATACATTAATTAAAAGCAGAGAGAGAGAAAGTGCATGTCACTGTGTCAGAGAGAGAGAGAGAGAGTTGAGTGATTCTGGTTGCAGGTAGCTAGAAATGTTACATAAGCAAGAGGGTTGTATATATGATCTGGGCATTAATTTCAGATCAGATCAGATCAAAGATTCAAAGTTGTACACACACGAAAGTGGAAACACAGAGAAGTAGCTATAGTTAGCTATAGCATTCTCAGATGAATAAACCCCACAACGAACTCCAAGAGCTAATTAATTAAGAGATAGCTAGGCAGGCAGTGAAGATCCAGCAAACCACATTTGGCTTCTCAACCAAGCTCGATCTATGCCATCTACCTCATCCTGCGGTCGAGGTCAGTTGTAATTTCTTCCACACCCTAACTGTTGCTTCTGTCATCATTATTTGTACACCAAGAGATTCATGGGGATGGGTATAACTATTTTCTCTTCAAATTTATCAAATATATATATATATATATATTTCATCATTTCGTGCAAGCTATCTATATACCTCTGATATGCTTTTAACTTGCAGGAGCCTATATACATGATGCATGTTCCTTTTGAGTTTGATCATCATAATGGCCTAGCTAAATGCTCATTGGCTCATTCACTCATTCACTCATTCACTGTGGATCGGTCCCACTCAAATATTAATGCTTCACCTTTCTTTTGTAACCCAATCGAATCGATCTGTCTTGCTTCTGAAGCCTTCACTGTTCACTTTCACAAACACACAAGTGAACAAATTAGTATCATAGATTCATAGTTCATTGGGCAAGTAGCTAGTAGCTATAGGCAGCTACCACATGCATGTGCCTGCTCCTTTGATTTTCAATCTAGGTTCTCGATCCTATATGTGAAGTCACACCAACTGCTCAAATCGGATCCATTTTTCTAAATTTAAGGACTTTAATTTCCTCTCACTATTCTTGTTAATCTTTGATATATAGTTTTTATTTTCTTTTTCCCTCTCCTTAATTTTCCTCTATTCAACAACCCAAATCGACAAATCCGATCTCATGATTTTTTGGTTTTCGCAATACTAGAATCTCTGCCAACCCGAATATTGTTTTAAATAATTATATCTGCTATGCATGGAAAGGATTGAAAACTGAATATTTTTAAAGTTTCAAAATAGTGGTCAAAAGACTCGAAACCAGTAGTACCATTATTCTATTGCAATGCATGTGTACTATGGTTTAGTGACTTTCTCACAATTAACCTCTTTTCGGGTTTTTTGGCACAAACAAAACACTAATTTCGGGTCTAGGGTCCAAAAAACAAAAACCCTTTTCGTTATGGGCCATTTTTTTGGGCCCATATGATAGGCCCCACGGCCCATGTGGACCCATACTCTCCACGGCTGATGGCTCAAACTACTTGTAATAGTTTACTAGACCACCACATAATTACATGGTACAATATGCTTTAACTTAATTGGTGACATTATTTTGTTTCCCCCAACTCTGTTTGGACCTTCTTTTTCTTCAACCTGGATCTCATATAATTGATCTGCTTGATTTTGACAGTGCGTTCAAAAATCGACTATGACATTTCAACATGGAGGAAATTGATAGAATCCCACCTTTTCCTTTGTCACACTTATAAGGTAATTTTTGTAATTAATTCCATGTATTCTGACAAAATCTTAAATTTTTCCAATTGTCTTATCTGGGGAGAGAGAGAGAGTACTTGACTCCCTTTTCATTTGGCGTTTGGCATATTTTTAGGGGTATACTCCTTTCAAACATTTAAGATCTACTTTCACCGAAAATAAGTCAATTATTTAACAAGTCCTTGTTAGAAAGTAGAGAATGCAATGCATATTTGCCATTTTGCTTTTGTATATCTCTATTAATGATTAACAAATAACAATTAATGAGGGTGTGATGATAGATTAAACCAATACATGAAGAACAAACCATAAGGTGACTACTAGACATCATATAGTCATATTCATAACAACAAAGAAAAAATAGGCATTGGTGAAGAAGATCGAAGGGGTTATGAGTTAGGGGTGTGTGGGGACAGAGAAGGAATTGTTGTAAAGCTAAAATAGGCATGAGACATGAAGTGATCATTCGTTTCACGAAAATATATTGACGGAAACTTATTCATAAACTAGGCCTCTGCCTCCCTCCCTTGTCTCGTCTACTCGCATTCCACTTTCAACCTTACCTTTTTCATTCTTGGAAAACAATATTACCCCTCTCTGCATAGCAACACTCCATTTTACCACCTTGCCCTTCCCCCAACTCTGCCCCACCACCACCACCACCACCACTCATCTCTCTCATAATGAAGCTCATTGCTTTTGAACTTGTCATTTCACAAACAAACACCATCTTTCCGGGGTGTATTTGTCATTTGCATGGCTTAATATTTACTCTCATGCTTTGACAACCATCTGAATCATTAACTACATTGACTTGTGACTTTCAGACTTTCATATTTCTTACTACACAGCTCGGCAACAATCTGGATTATTAATTACATTGTCTGTTTGATTCAAATTATGGTCTATATCTATCCATATCTTATTTTGTTAATTAATTACATTTACTATTTACATACAAACTAAATTTCTCACAAGTCTCAACAACACGGATATCGGGATACAAAAATTCCTTAAAAAGAAAGGGTTTTGGCCTCTTTGGGTAAAAGGTAATTTAGCCTCGTTTTCTGAAATTCTTACCCACGCGCCCATAACATCGAAACTTGGAAAATATTATGATTTCTGAGCCCGTGCACGGTCAATCACTGACTTCCAAATTGAGGTTACGCTAGGATCCAACAACCAACCTCTCCACTCTTCACTGTCATTTTATCTTCTGGGTCTAAACGTTTACTAATCACTATCAAATCAAATATTAATACATTTATTTACCGCGCTGGTGAGGTCATCACGCTCCAGTAGGCCGCGCGTGAATCTAGATCAGTAGATGTATCTTTTTTACTCACTCTTTTACCAAAAAATAATTGCATGGACCATTTTACCCTTCAAAGGATAAAAATGCATGTAAAAAATGTTTGATTTTATTTTCCCAGCCAGTTCCTCTACGTAGTATAAACATGAGAAGAGCCCTCCCTAGTCCTTGGTCCCTAGTCCCTAGTCCCTCCCCCGTCTCTGAGTCTCTCTCTCATATTTTACAGGTCGGGCCGAATTAAAACGGGTCAAGTAGTAACATACCAGATGGAGCAGGAGAGCCCGCCTCGGGGACCGCGTAAACACGGAAGTAACACAGTGGCAGGTGCAGCTGGACCCACAGCAAGGAAGAGCAGCCGGTACAGCATTGATGATGAAGGCGGTGGTGGGGAACGCATCGAGTGCTCTGGCAAGTATTGCCGGTCATGCAGCGCGGCCTTGATCGCCGACTGCGTGGCCCTCTGTTGCTGCCCCTGCGCTCTGCTCAACCTCCTCACTCTCGCCTTCGTCAAAGTCCCCTGGATGGTGGGGCGCAAGTGTTTGGGGTTGGGGCCAAAAAACAAGAGATCATCTAAATGCAGGAGATCAAACGCCCGTGGTGGAACTAGTGCTCACCAGTGTATGGTGGACGCCAGAGCAGAGGATCAGGGTCAAGGAATGCCTGGAGAAATTTCGTTCTATGGGTTTGACTTTGAAGATGAGGAGGAGCAAATAGAGGGTGTGATGAGTAGTGCAAGGTTGGAGGCAGAGAGGGTTTGGTTGGAATTGTACCAGGTGGGTCATTTGGGTTTTGGGAGGGTTTCATTCACTGGTACTCATCAATCTCAGCTGGGTAAGCCCAATTAGGGAACAAACTAATTAATTCAATATGTATACCCTTTTAGTTTTTACACCATGCAGACCAAGGGTTTAGATTAATTGAATTGAATTGAAATATTAAATGCCAGCTTAATTAGTTTGCTTTTATCTCTGTATGTTAATTTCTTAATTTGTATTTGTAAATAATCATTAATTAAGTTTCTTAATTTTCCTGTCGTAGTTTCCTTAATGTTCATATATAGAATGTGACATATTTAAGTGATTGAACGTTACAGAAGCATGTACATATGGATGTTGGTTGTTGCAGTTGAAGCAACACAGAGAGAGTGTTACAGAGACTCAGAGAGAAAATAAATTGGGCAGCACTCACGAAGAAGAGTGTCTGGCAGTGGCAGGAGGCAGCATGCTGCCAAACCCAAAACTAGCACCACTCCGTGTAACATGTTTTGGCGGAACCACAATCAATATATATTCTGGGAAATACAAATACCACCCCTTGTTTTGAGTTTTAACTTCACCACCTTCACCACACCCAAAACAAAACTATACAAAATTTAAAAAAGTAAAAAACTTCAAACTCTTTTTTGGGTCGGTTGTATTATATATGTTATCACATTTCGTATTCAATACTTTCCCTTTCGTATACAGCCAGATGTTGTCCATTTACGAATATATTATGGTTTTGTATCTTGATTGGATATGTTAACTAACTACACCAACATGAAGAATGCCTTTCAAATTGAAAATGAGTTAGTCATAAGAAGTAGATATCTAAAACTTATCCCAAATTCCACGGTTTTGTGGAAATTAAATTAAATGGACTAATCTATATTCTTATATTAAGTTAGAAGTTTTTCACTTAAATACACGTGAAATTTAGTCATTTAACATTACTCATTATAATTCTAGATATTAAACGCGTTGGAACTTAAATCTATTATAAAACTAGAATTAATGTGGAACTTAAGAGAATAGATGAAATGTTGTCAAATTCGGTTAAATTTCCGTTGGATGTGAGTTAAAGATTTGCCTTTTTTTGCATGAGTTTATAATCCATTTGGTCAAACTTATATTCAATTGTTTCAATCATTTTCAATCGCTACATTATGTTATATTGGAAAGAATCGAATCTTCATATAATTTCAGCTTTTATGTGACTAGAAAGTCTAATGTACATAACGCACGCAATTAAGGGCATTGGGCCCTAGATATCTATTGACTCCCTTCATATTCGGCCATGAGTGTAGCCTGCAGATTAACTCAATGCAATTAGTACAGACAACGTCAGGCCCAGTCTGCCCAAAATCAGTGGACAATGAGCAAAAGCCCAATTTGTGGAAACCATATGTTTTGAAGTTAAGTTCTGGTCGAACTTAAGGAAGGAAAATTAAAAAAAAAACGAAACAAATTTCTAATTCGTAATTTGAGTAATATTTCAATCTGAAAAAAAGAAGAAGAAGCTCTGCTAATATCAACTAAAAAATAAGTAAAATTAAGAATCACATGGACCATTCATACATTGACAATTGAGATGAATCTGAGGTTAAAAATCAATTAATATGAACGCGTTTCTCCTCAAACCATAAATACGATGATGTGATCAGCAATAAAAGTGGCTTGAGGAGGAAAATAACGACGGCAACTAATCAGGATTTAGAATCAGTTACTCAGTTAAACGACAACGACACCTCACTCCCCGCCAATTCTTTTCCAAACGAGTGCAATTGACACCTGCTTATTATATTGCCAGGTGGCAGTAACTGAAAAGTGCACGTTAGCAACTTCTTTTTGGGTATGCGCTATCTTACGCTTCGGTGCGTGTTGTGCCCACACGAGCGAAACAATAAAGCAGCAAGGGACCGTCCTCTTCTGGAGTTTTGAGCTAGCGAGTACTGCTTCATCAGAGTTCGAAGCGAAGAGCAAGCGAGTAACTCAGTGAGCGAGCGAGTGAAGATGGACAGTGCGCCAACTCGGATAATGCTGGCAGTGAACGAGTCGACGATCAATGGGTACCCACACGCCTCCATAAGCAGCAGGAAGGCTTTCGAGTGGACTCTGCAGAAGATCGTCCGCTCCAACACCTCTGGCTTCAAGCTCCTCTTCCTTCATGTCCAAGTCCCTGACGAAGATGGTCCTCTCTCTCTCACTCTCTCTTTCTGTTTTTATTTGTATTTTATTTTCAATAATTGCTTTTATACTCTGTTTGGTTGCCAAGAAAATGAAACCGATAATTTCCTGCTGCTGTTACCGCTGGAAATGTAGAATTTAAATTGATAGCTGATGAAATGATGATAGATCTTATATTCTTCGTAATTAAGCAATCGTTCATGAATTTTGGTGCGGAGTGGGAGCTATTAAATTTGAATATATGAAGGTGCTTGATAAATTTGACAAATCACTGTGTTCTGTAATTTGCCGATATTCATAATCAGTGCCTGATATTATGAATAACAATATCATTTAAAGCAATTTAACAACTCTTGAAATTGAATTGGTTCTATATTTCCTCATCTCTAAGTGATCTGATTACTTGTTCCAATTGTATCTTTTCTTCCGGTTTGTTAAAGTGGTGAATATGCTATTATAGTCTAAAATTCAATATTGAGTTGGAGCTGTTTCAAGATCGAACCACTTCCTGCACAAATTTTCCTTTGTTTATGACTGCATCAACAATCATGCCTTTAAATTATTTAATGGTGGTTGGATTTTTCACAAAGTTGGGCTGAGTACTTCATTTCTGTTTTAAACGTAGCGCATTTCCATATGAAATTGATTATTATTCATTTTGTTATTGTTATTGTGGTCCTCAAGTACCAACGATGCTCATAAACATATAGAAATTATGATTCTGAATAATGAATATACTATAGTCCAGTTAGATCTATTTGAGCTTTTGTATACTCATGTATAACACTTCATTTTCATTGATTCAGAAACTCTTGTCCTTTTTTCCTTCTTATTCACATTGCGACCCTATGTACCTCAGTATGCAATAACTGTTAGTCTGTAACTAAATATTACTGGTCATTATCTATAATAGGTTTTGACGACATGGATAGTATCTATGCATCACCTGAGGATTTCAAAAACTTGAAGAATAGAGACCGGGCAAAAGGGCTTCTTCTGCTTGAGTTCTTTGTTGAGAGATGTCATGCAATTGGGGTACATATATTTAGGGGAAACTTTGAATAATTGCATCTGAAGAATACTACAAAGACTAAAAAAGTTTACATCTCTATATTTGTAAATTGGAATGCTTGTAGGTTGCTTGTGAAGCATGGATTAAAAAAGGTGATCCTAAGGAAGTAATCTGCCATGAGGTGAAGCGCGTGCAGCCAGATTTCCTGGTTGTGGGCTGCCGGGGTCTTGGTCCTTTCCAGAGGTATGCTCTTAAGTCAAGTGCTTATGTTTAATAGACATGCCTAATCTCTTCAGTTCTTGGTATTCTTAAATTGCAAACACTCTTGTACTTGCAAACACTTTTGAAATTAGCAGATACCAATTGTTCAGTCATATTTTCCAATTGTCCAATATGCTAATTTCCTGTATAGCAGAATTGGGTTATATACCATCAAACTGAGGCTATCCAATTAAACTAAGTGAATTCCTCTTTTGTATTTGCTATGCAGGGTTTTTGTTGGGACTGTGAGTGAATTTTGCGTGAAGCATGCTGAATGCCCTGTCATCACAATCAAGCGCAGTGCAGAGGAAACACCTCAGGATCCTGTTGATGACTGAGTGTTTCTCGAATCGAATATATGCTTGATTTACTTAATTCTGTCAATATACTTCTGACACCAGACCCTAGTACCTAAATACCAGCTGGGAAAAAAATTAGATGTATTGCTTTTGTTGTGGGACTTTAATCGTTTGCAGAGAAACTATATTGATATGTACCGAGTAGCTTTGGATATTCTGTGTTGTATTGCAATTGGTTTGGGAGCTCGTTTATGAGCTTTCTTAATCATCGTTCAGTATTTTGGGTAATATGGCCTCTTTGTCATATCTGTTGCTTCTGTGAAATGGATATGTAACTGTTTCAGGGTAGCTTTGTTGGTGAAAGGTAAAGTCAGTGGCTAGATATAGCTTTACTCATTAGCTCTATTCAGGCATTCGTTAATAGGCAAATTCATGTCAATGGCCCACTGTATAGTGTTTCTGAAAGCTTGGCTTATTAACAAAGACTAATACAAAATGATTATGAAAATACGTAAAAGATGGTTATGGAAAAATGATGCTAAAGGTGACTATTGAAAATGAACAATTGCCTCTTCACTTAACGTCAATTGCCATTCTACCATTCTCAACTAAAAGGTGCTGAAATGGCCATCTGGTTCCAATTGCAAATGAAAATATCGCATATTTACCTTTGTTCTCTCGTTACTTGTTGGTGAATGTTTGAAAATGTAATCCCACATGAAAAGATAGCATACTTATCTTCTTTCTCTTGTTACTTGGTCGTAAATTTGTAAGAATGAATGAGCACCACTTAGATTGCAAATCGAATAAACAAAAGGTACCTTAATTTGAGTGGTCACCAAAAGAAAAAGAAAAAAAAAAGGTACCTTAATTTGATAAGGACTGACCAATAAATAAAAATCTTGATCCGGAGCGAAGTGCTTTTTTCAACACAAACACAATCCACATAGAATGTAGTGCACTGTGCACCGATTGTTATACAGCAATGGCATACACA
Organism: Purshia tridentata; assembly: GCA_003254885.1. Lineage (NCBI taxonomy): Eukaryota > Viridiplantae > Streptophyta > Magnoliopsida > Rosales > Rosaceae > Purshia > Purshia tridentata. Next base: position 5,064 of record QANT01004425.1, on the reverse strand, counting down.
TTCAAAAACACAACCAGTGCAGCATAATCCTTTAGCCCACTTCCAAGGCAGTATATGATGTATATCAAACAAACTAAAAAAAATTTGAGCATTAACAAAACTACTAAAAGCAAAGTATTTAAATTGTTTTTTCCTTAAATACTATCCCAATAGCATTGCAATTGAATGAATTTAAAGCAAGAAAACAATAGGATAATATCACAACAATTTCCACATAAGTTCCCCAAATGCAAATGGTAGTGCACAAAAACAAAAACTCAATTATTGAACACATCAAAAAATTAGGCAAATTATGCAAACTAGACAATAGAAATTTTAGCCTCCGCGGCTTCCACCCAAAGAAAGCTTGTGTATTGTTTGGGACTAGAGGAAAAAAGAACTTAAATTTACGTCAAATTCAAACACATAAAAATTTGAATGCCCACTGTTGCAACATTAAATATAAAAAAAAGGTGGCTGTATAGCCTGTGTGAGAGAGAGAGAGAGAGAGAGAGTCTCAGTGTTGATCTCTATACTGATAAGTTAAAGCACCCATATGTATCACATAAATTCCTAATACATTCAACTCCATCCACAAGGTTCACAAAAGAAAGTAGTAATACTATCCCTAAAGCCACATTGATCACTACCTGTATCATATAATTGGGCTTGTGTGTAGAAACAAAAGGCTCAATATCTAACAGTATCCAATCTAAGATGAAGATTCAACCATTGTGCTTACCGCCTTCAATAACTCTTTAATCTCACTCTCCAATTTAGATTTCGTTACAGCCGACACTTTGCCATCCGAATTTTCGAGCATTGAGGTCATCATCTCAAGTTTATGCCTGATGAATTCAAGTTGCGAAGCCTCCCCAACAGGTGCCTGTGAAGCTACTGACTGACTTGCTGTCTTCCCCCTGGACTTTGCTGGATGAGAATTGGATATTTCACTGAGTTCACGGATCTTTGAAGCACCAGACCGATTTTGGAGCCGGAAATTCACATTGGAAACTCCAAAGGGGCTGTCATTCAGCGAATGGTTGAAGGCCTCTTCAGCATCGGTGCTGCTTAGAAAGGAAACCCGTGCACAGAAATTGTTGTAAAACATCTCAGTTTCCTTTTCATCCAATTCTCCAAATCTACCATATATTTTGAGAAGATCAGCTTTAGTAGGCAGTGACGATCCCGGGCCAAATGTTACAAAAAGGGATGCAGGTGAAGCTTTTTCATCCGTCTTCTTATACTTTCTCTTCAAATCCGGTGTTTCAGCAGCATGCTTTGATTTTTGCCTACCCCGCTTTGAACTCGGTGTCTCAACAGCTTGCTCTTGGTTGTTCTTGATGTTCCTTTGCCCAGATTCACCTTCAGGGAGATGTCCTGCAATCTGATTTAGGCCTTTCCCCAAATACCCAGGTTCAGAATCCATACTCTTTCTCTTTTTATGAGGTTGGCGGTTCTTGTAAAGTTTGTAGTTGGAGCCGTTGCGAAAAATTGAGTCTCTGTATACGGACATAAAATCCCAGACAATCTCAAAGGACTTCCTTTTGATTGGACATGATGGATTAACAGCTACAGAGCGGACCTCAGATATCACTTCACTAGTTGACGCATTAGCTTTCACTGGATCAATGCTCTTCTTCTCATCTTCTGCAGATATATTCGGACTTAAGCCACGAGATACAGCAGGTTCATCTGTAGATTGTTTCTTCTGTAATGCCGCAGTGCAACAATTCAAAGCCTGCGGGGAACCAATGAGGTTGGATGCAGAACTGTTCACCTGCTCCCCTAACCGAGCTTCATTAAAAACTTTCAGAGATTCTATTTCCATGTCTCGTTTCATTTTCCCCACGTTTAGACTTGTGAAGGGAGGCGACAAGTACTTGCTCCTTTTCCTATCCCTTGACAAAGGTCGCTTATCAATTCCATCTTTACTGTCACTTTGCAAACCACCACTGAGCGATTCCCTGTCATTTGAAATGTGGCTATCACCAGCTTCTTCTTTGGACTCACCATCACTACTATTGGTGCCAATACCTTCATCCTTCTTCCTTCTCCTTGACAGCAGACCCTTCTTAGTTTCTTCCTTGCTGCCATTACAATCATTTTCAACACTTGAAACTTTTTTGATATGAGTGCTCATGGGAGACTTTGAGGGTCTGCCCCTTCTCTTTTCTAATTTGGAAGTCAAATTACTCTCACCATGACTATCACTGCCTTTCTGCTTCTTCCGTCCAGATGATGACCCTGGTTTCTCTGAGATTGCTCCTTCTTTGGTCATAACCCCATCCATAATTTTATCCTGCACGTCATCGTCCCCTCCCATAATATCAGCAATGCTTTTCTGCTTCCTTCTGTGGTGTTGCCTGTTTTCTGAAATCTGGGTCGAACATTGCAACAACGCTAGATCACTTTGGCCTGTCTTTGTGCACAAGGGAGAAGAAAGCCAGTCTTCAAATGGCCCTTGGACTGGGACTTCCACTGCCTTCCAATCATCATCAAGACCGGGAATTGGCTGGGGTTCATGGTAAATAGGCAATTTATAGTCTCCTTTTGAACAATAAAAGGCAGACATCCAACTCTTTAATACATTGAGTTCAAGCACACTGGTCACAGATATATCCTCTGCAATATGTTTCAATTCAGCAAGAAGGTCTGCTGGCTCAGATATATAAGCCAAAAGCTTCCCAACTCTACCTTCAGGGACAAGAACTCCTTCCTTAAGTCCAGCATTCACTGCCAAGGGTCGACTAAGACCACTCAAAATCTCATTGCTCACACAACCACAACTTATCTTCAACTTCATAAGTCTACCAATCTCATCCACAGCCTGCTGCACAGCATTACCAAATGCCTTGGAGCTACTCTGCTTCGACATCTCCTCAAAATTTTCCTCAAAGGGTTTCAGTTGTGACGGATGGCACCAAGCAAATGTGCCATCCCCAAAGTAGGCCACAAGGTGTCGGTTCTTGACTTTCAATTTTGCTGCATACTCAGAGGCATCTGAAGGTTCACAAATCTGGCCAGGCCACCATGGATGGCTCTTAATCTTACCCCACACAAAATCTCCCACAGAAAACTCATATCCCTCTTCACCCATCTCCTCTTCTGTCCCCCCAGTGTCCACAATCGGAACCTCCATTATCACAAGTTTTTCATCTGGGGCTGCTTCAGTTTCATACAAAGTATTCCCATTCAAACCAGTCTTGGTCTCAGTACCATCGCTCACCGCCTTTTTCTCAGTACCCAAAAAAGACTCCAACTTTTCAACATCCTCGGTCCCTCTCAGTTTCAACAAATCCGTCTCTACAAGACCGCCCTCCTCAGCATCCGTGAGACCTATATTTAGGTCCCCAAAACTCCTTTCAGCAGAAATTTTGGCCTCAACTACCCGAGTCTTAACCACTTCAACGACCCCACTACCCACTTCACCACCAGCACCAGAGCCCTCTGGACCGGACCCTCCCGAACCGTCCTCGGTTCCACCCGAGTCATTAATAGCTTCTTCGAGCTTCTTCTCCTCTGGGGCTTGACATTTAGCTGGTGAAGAAACAAAACCTGAGTCCCCAGCCTCCCTAGCTAGGGTTGTAGATCGTGTCCCAACCGTTCCCATTTCCAGAAAAATATTTTTTCCTCGAGAAAATCAAGCTCAAACCTTGATTTCACCACTGAAAAGAAGCACATACAAACCCCAAAAACAACACAGAAAGAAACAGGAAGTGTGTAAATCAGCACATTCTAGGGTTAAGGTTTCTTGAACAAAAGCTCGAAAATAGGATTCATAAATAGTAAATATGCACTAACAGACGAGAACAAAAAATTCAATGAACAAAATATCGCATAAATAAGCAAAAACAAAAAAATTATATACCTGAAGAAACCAAAGCTTGAAGCTCAGAGGAAGTGATTCTCAGAGGAAAAAAAAATTAAAAACATGAAGAGGAATCGATTCGAATTCGAATTTTGCAGACAAATAAAATCAAAATTTGAAAATTGTGTGTGTGTCTGAGAGAGAGAGAGAGGTGAAATTCCGAAAGTGAAATTATCGTGGTGAAGTGGCGAGAAATTGGTGTCAGACGGTGCTGAACTGAATACTGCGAAGTGAGAAGCGCTTTTGTTGTACCCGGCAAGCTGACATTTTGGGTGCCGCTTCGGACACGCGAGAGTAGGAAGAACAAGCGTACTCGCTGGATTTGAGAGCCATATTAGTGTAGCGCCTGAAGTATGGGGAATATGGGGATTGGGGAGTGCGCGCGTAAGTGGGTTGGATGTGGTTTCGGCGAGTATAGAATGTTGGAACTTTGGACGAGGCGGTGGGCATATCAAACGGCTTAAAAGCCATAATGTACTACGTTAAAAAAAGCGCGGACTTGGTATGGATGATGGCCACGTGTACCCGGTAGCTTTCGATGAACAGAATCCATAAAGTCGACGCTGATTGATTAGGATTCCAGGCAGGATTCGTCAAACGACGTCGTCTCATGCATATTGGCCTTTCTATTTTTGTTGGTAAGGGTTCGCATAGTTGATTCATTTATTGTACCATGAGTAATGAGTTTGTGCAAAGCATTACTACCATATTATTATTTATACAACAATTTTTTGGTTATGTGCGGAGGTTCATTAATTGTTCGCTGGCTTAATATCCACGCACATGTTTTCAGCCAATACATTACAATAATACCCTCTTTCAATACAATATAGCGGTTTAGTTTGGTTTAGATATTTCAATATTTGGATTAACGATTTAACACCAACAACCATATTTACCTCCTTTTACTTCCCCTATCAATTTGAAAAATTCTTAAAATTTTACAATAAGTTAATAACTAATAAAAGATGCTTATTAGTTTTCAGCACAAACGCAATCCATATAGGAGGAATGCTAGCCACAATTGCTTAAAGCGACTGTGACATCAAAACTCGCTGCCACGTGTATATGAAGCTTAAAAATGAATAAACGTTCTTTGTAAAGGCTCAGATATCTAAATACTAGCTTCTAAAAAGCTGAACTAAATTAAAGCTTTTTATTTCCTCTTTTACCCTTTTATTTTTAGTCTTTTTAAAAAATTAAGAAAGTGATTC
>QANT01004424.1:0-10545 GCA_003254885.1 Purshia tridentata | reverse complement strand
AAAACAACGATCACTGATCGGACCCAATTTTAAAACTATTTGACAAGATTGAACCAATCAAACACACTTATGTCTGCTCGACAGAAGCACAACTCGAGAAACACAACCAACTAGCAATTCAAGTATTTATGTGAGGATTGACAACCTAGGCACTCAAGGATCCATCAAAGTAGTCCAGTGCTAGCCACAACTAAAGTGAGATGTGAGATGTGAGATGCTAGATTATATTCAGTTCATCAGATGCAATATAATCAATCATAAGTCATAGTGTGATGCCATATACCAAGGAAATAAACATAAGTTATATAAGACCCAAATAAACTCAGCAACCACAAAGAGCTAAAAAAGTAATAGAAGGGCAAAAAAGTATATTAACAAAATTAGTATTTTAAACGAAATTAGGTATTGGGTGGGCCATTGACTAAAATGTAATTTCTTAAAATATATTATTAACTATTATGGGATATGAAATTATGCATTGACTTATTTGTAATTTAGAAATGTTTTATTGATTTATTTGTAATTTTCTATTAAAAAATTATAGTAATATTTTTAAATTTTAATTAATGTTTTATTGATTTATTTGTAATTTTCTATTAAATGAAAGGGCAATACTATCCACATTCTCTTTCCACCTTCTACCTTTTCTTTATGCCAAGTTTCCATTAATAACACATATTACAAAGTAATTATTACAGCAGAAACATTAAATAGCTTTTTTCATATATATTCTCATTAAATAAAACCCAAAAAGATTTTAATTCTACTCTACCTCACTTCTCACCAAGTTAATTACACGCTTACTCTATTTAAAAGACCTTTTTTTTTTTTCTATAACCCCGAAAAAGAACTCATGCTTTTCTTTTTTGCTCCATCAGATGTAAATTCATCTTCTTGTTTCATGTTCTCTTTCTTTTATATCTTTTTAACTTAATTTATTTTGACAATAATACAACACATTAAATTAAAAGTTGAATCTGGTGCAAATTTCTTTTTTTTTTTTTTTTACTACAATCAAGAGAGGGTCTCGAAAACATTAGTTATCAAAATTACATATTGATAGTTGATATTGGCAAAGAAAAATATTGATAGTTGATGAATATAACTAAACATTGGAAACGTATCTAAAATCCATCCAGACTAGCTTATGAGAATCAATCTTCAAAAGTGCTAAAGAACATGACTTCACTTCACCTCAAACCAGCATCTCATTAATATAAAAAAATTTATCGAATCAGATTAAAAAAATGTTAATATCATACTTTTATAAATGTATGAATATATTAAAAACAACTTACCAATATCATGGCTACTATTTATCAATAGTTGAATGATCTGCATCAAATGTTGCAGTATCAGAAAATGCATACCCCTCAGTACCTATTATCATATAATTTTATTTGTCAGAAAGAATTTATGTGAATACATTCTATACAAATCAAATTTTCTAAAAGAGTTCTTCAAGTACGTACTACAATCTTGTGCAAGTTGAGTAGAAAAATTTCCAGAGGTTAAGTAACCCACTTTATGCAAGGAGCTTTCCATCCCATTGCCAAGATTTTCTTATATCTGCAAAATGTACAAAAAGAAGTATATTTAATGGTTAGTGTAATTCTACTTGGTCACCACTTTCACAGTATCCAATTCGGAGGCAAGAAATTATAAGATATTGAATCTACAAGTCCTTTGATACTCTCTGTGTTTGCTCATTATCCATATATAATATTGAAATCAGTAGTACCAATATATAATATTCGATGAACGACATACTTTTTTTGGTTTCCTGTTATACTTTCTTTTATTTGCTTTCTCAATTCCGCGCTTCAATCTCTTAGGAGCTCCTTTTGTTTTTATGACTTTTGGATCAAGCACATTGATATAAACACTATTGGAACTATATATAATTCACAATTAAATTCCTTGAAACCATCAAGAGAATGATTGATGCTTGTACATTGTTTCAAGGCATCCTCCAATGGACGATTTGCAATTTTATAGCTCTCTTGAGATAATGACCCCCTTTCACTTAACTTAGTGGCCTTTTGAAACAAATCATTGAAACGCTTCTTCTTTGGGTCAACTTCATTTGACATGTGACTGTTGTTTTATCTATTCTTTGCATCTTTTGTCCATCGCTTTAGTATGTATTGATTTGGAATGCTAAAAACACCAAAAAATTGCAGTATTGCCATTCCATGTCTACAAAGAAAACCATTATATTCGAACATGTGACACAAACAAGATACATCACCTGTTATTCCATCTGAGACTACTATAAAATCTTGTTTCTTTTCAAAATCACGAACTTTAAAAGTCATGGTCACACCTTCTTCTTTTTCCTTTATAGGATAACATACTGCCACACCCAAAACCTCTACTTGAAACTTCTTAAAAATTTCATGTGTGTAAATCACTAACATTTGTTTTTCAAAAGGAGATGGAGACTTTAAGGTAGGCATCTTGTGGAATGTAGTAAAATTTGCACGTTTTTCCACTTCCTTTTTATCTTATGAAGCCACCCTGTATTGCTCTACAAAATCTTTCAATGTAGTCTTCTTGTTTACATATTTATCAAAGAAAGAATTTATACTTTCTGACCGTTGACTTGTAGACATTCCAGCAAAAAATTTATCGCTCATGTAAGTAGGAACCCAATACTTCCAGTCTTTAAATAAAGATTCAACCCATTCGACCTTATCAAGCTCAAATATATGAACCATATGCTGCCACTTTTGCTCAAAGTCCTCCTCTGTCCATGAATTTTAGATGCAATTATTAAACACTCCCATAAAATTTTCATGTTTTCTCAAAACATGACCAATCTTTTTAGGGATCTTACTTAAAATATGCCACAAACAAAATCTATGTCGTGCATTTGGGAAAACTTTCGCAATGGCTGCTTTCATGGCGGGGTCTTGGTCAATTAATATAGCATTAGGAGCCTTTCCACCCATTGCTCTAACCCATGTCTCCATTAACCAAACAAAGTTTGAAGTAGTCTCACCTCCAAGTAGCGCTCATCCAAGCAATATTGACTGAGAATGATTATTCACTCCAATAAAAGGAGCAAAAGGCATTTTATACTTGTTTGTGATATATATTGTATCAAATGAAATCACATCTCCAAAAATCTTGTAATCTTCTCGGCCTTTTGAATCAACCCAAAACACATTTTTCAAACGTTGTTCTTCATCTAGATCCATTGTGTAGAAAAAATTAGGATTCTCTTCTTGCATACATGTAAAATGCTCAAGCATTGCCTTAGAATCCCCAAATTCAAGTGCCAAATGACGATCCTTATCTGGAAGATTTCTAACATCCTTTCCTAAAAAACCAATGTTTTCATATCCTCCATATTGTTTAGCCATTGCAGAAAAAATTTTAGTGGTCTTCACCCCAACTACACGTAAAGCATTAATATGATGTCTATCACCAGATGCAATTCTTCTATGACATGGAAAATAGTGTGCAAGCCCTGGATGAAGTTCATGGTTATGCTCTTTAACAAAACTATGAACAAACCATTTCCCATCTTCCCTTCTTTTCACTTCCATGCTTGCCTTGCAATCTATTTTCAAGCAAGGTTGTGGGTTAAGAGCATCAGATTTTCTCTTTATCCCATACCTTGTGCAAGCAAACTTTGCATTGATCCATTCCCCAGTCATCTTTCATCGACAACAAGCTGCTTTTAAGGTGCAAACCCCATACGTTTGGAGTAATTTAAATAAAATAAATATGCCTCATCATCCAAATCAATTTCCATACCATTATAAGGCAAGTCTGAATTGGGACTCTTTGAAATGTTGTGTTTTTCACTTGCTTAAAGGGTTTAGGAGTCCATGGAAGTGTCCTTGGATGTTAGGGTGAAGTTAGGGAGGTTGGAAGAGGTTCGTGATAGGTGGATCAACAAAGGAAGGCGAGAACGCATAAGATTGTCCCAAAGAACCGGTCCCAAGGCTTGAGGATCGGTTCTACACAGGCAAATATGGACGTTTCAGAGTCGAAGCCCCTGGAGGACTGATCCCATGTAACGACCCGCACCTTTTAAGTGAATTATAATAGGGCCCAATGTTGACTTTTGGTTCTAACAAGATTTTAGCTTTGACCTTGGGTCAGTTAGGAAGGTCTCGAGCTCACGAGTTCATAGACACGCGGCATGGGCTATTTAGAGTTACGGTTAAAAAGTTATGAACGTGATAAAGGAGCTTAAGGTTGACTTTTTAAAGTACTTGAGGTTTAGAGTTGACTTTGACACGAGTGTGTAGAGCTCGACTCCACGAGTTCGTAGACACGTAGCATGCGTCGTTTGGAGCTACGGTTTGTGAAATATGGAGGTTCAAAGTGAGGGGCAAACTTGTAATTTTGAGGAAATGGTATTAAATATTCCAGAAAATTCTGGAATATTCCATCACCTATATTTCTTCCCCTCTCCACGCGCAGGCCAGCAGAAGAAGAAGCCCAGCCCGACGCCCCCTTCTCTCTCTCTCCCCGTGCGACCCCCCAGCCTGTCTCCGGCCACCCAGACCCGCCGGCGACGTCGCTAGTCGCCGGCCAGCTACCTCCCGACGCCCCCAGCCCCTCCCTCTCCCCTCTCTCCCGCACACTGCTCTTCTCTCTCTCGAGTGCTCTCCTCTGTTCCTCTTTGTGAGTGAAATACGACCCATTTCTGAGCTTCAAATGAGAAAACTCAAAACTAGAGAAATGTTCCTTTATGTGTCTAGTTTCTACCCTCCAAAAATCAGATTGATTCGTTGAGTATTGAGACTTGTAGAGGCTTCGCACTGTTGCTGACTCAAGCAGGTCCGCTGATCTTCCTCCCTTGGTTTTGGCCTCCTCCAAGCTCCAATCTTCAAAGTTTTTGATGGGTTTTTCTCCACTAGGTATGGGCTTTCTTTTCCCTCTAATTTGGTTGTTCAATTTTGAATATTTTATAGGATTAAAACTTTGGGGGTTGGAGACCCATTTCGGGTTTGACTTGATTAAGTGAAATTGATGGTTATTTTGTGCAATTGAAGGATAAGACACGAATTTAGAGTGATTAGGGACTAGATTGGTGAATTGAATTTGAGGAATTTGAAGAATTTGGAAGTGTGAGATTTTGGGGTTTATGTCCATTTCGGATTTGGCCATAGTTGGGTGAAATTGGGGGTTGTTTTGTGTAATTGTGGGGTTAAGGATGGATTTGTGGTGATTTGGGACTTGGATTGATGAATTATTGTGAGAAGTTAGAAACTTGGGAATTAGATAATTGGAAACCATGTCAAATCTCTTGGAATCCTTAATTTTGGGTGATAATTTGAGGTGGTTTTAAGTAATTTCCAAACTTAGAAATCATCAATTGTGATTTAGAATGGTTAGTTGAAGAAAATCAGAGAAACGGTGATTCTGAGGTGAAGTTAGACATTTTGATTTTGAGGTGAAGTTAGACATTTTTGGGTTGTCAAAACGACACCCGGACGATCGGGACGATCACGATCCATTCAGAGACCCAGGCTAGTCTTTCTCTGTGAGTGGACTTCGTCTTATTTAAGTTCTCAAGTTTTTAAATTGAATTTATTTTCTTATGCTTTGCTTAGTTATGAATTTCAATTAGCAATATTGATTTTGGGATTTGGAGTGCTATTAAATGAGTTTACGGGTTAATATTTATTTTTATCAATTTATGATTGAGGTTCTGTGAAAATACTTTCAAGTAAAGTTTTTCTGGAACAATTATCGATTTCTCCATAATTTTAAGAAAGTTTTTCAAATGGAATTATTCAATTTCAATGTGAATGATTGAGGACGGATGGTTTTGGATTTTATTAAGCACCCACTTAGTACCCGTTCTGGACATTGGAATTGTATAGGTCTTTGAGACCCATCACAGCACACACATAGGCTTTGGGCCGTGTGCCGGGATGCCTCGCCCTTTGGGGGCAGTCTGCGTGCACGTATGACATTCTGGCTCGTTGTACGACGGCGAAGCGACGGTACAAGGGCCACCGAATCCACTCGCATGACGGCGTTGTGACGGTGCGGGTGGAAGGATAAGTCACTTGAGTGCTTAGGTGGAAAACGCTCCTTTGAAAATTATGTTCTTTAAAATTATCTTCCCTCTATGTGAATTTTTAAAAGAATTTATTTCGAAAGGGTTTTATTTTATTACCCTTTGGAATTATTCACGCATTTTATTTTATCGAAATGAAAGTTTAGAAACCTAAATTGATTTTGATTCTTCTGTTGTGTTTGCCGAAAGTAAACGATGAAAAATAGTATTTTCATATGGGGGAAAATAAATTAACTTGTGAGTCCAGACGCTAAAAATTTATTATAATGTTGGTTCTAAATAAACCTTTGATTTAAATGTCCACTCACTGAGTTAACTCATTAGTTTTATCCTTTTTATTGTTTTTAATTTTCCCCCAGGTGGTAGCGGTGAAGCGGTCGGGCCAAAGTCGTCGAGGAAAGCTAGCGAGCTTAGTCGTTTTAGTAGCAACTTAGTTATTTTTGTAAGCTTTATTTTTCCCAGCGAAGTTTTGTAGCCAACCTTAACAAATCTCGAATAATTAATTAGTTGGATTGAAGTTGTTGGGTCAGAGACCCCTTTTGGTTGTGGTAGAGGAGCTGTGAATGCTTAGAAGTGTATTTGCAGGTCTCGTGGAGAAAAGGGTTAGTCCAATTTCAGGGGAGGTTCTGCCGAATTTTCGGTAGAATTTTCCTTGATATTGGATTCCCGCAGGATCACTCCGGGTTCCAAGGTGGAATTCGGGGAGGGTCCTGTCATTTCAGGCATCTCATGCATATTCACTGCTTCAGTTTTGTGTGTGTTTAACGAGTCACACACTCATCATCATGTCACATTTTTATAACACGTGAACTGCACATGTATTTTTAATTTTAAATGAGGCCACATGCCAATCACATGACTTGCTTGTGTTTTCCTACACCACAGCTGGTTTTTCCCTTGCTTTTAATATAACAAATTAGATTCTTCTCTTTCCTTGTGCCCCTCGTTTACTTCTTCATTTTTACCATTTTACTATTCATCTTCTTCTCTACACTCTCTTTTGCAAAAATGGGTATGTTCAAAATATTTCACTCATTATCCTTATCCTTTGTAATCCTAGGATACCTTATTAGGACAAAGAGAATATTCCTTTATTTTGTTCGTTTGTGGAGAACCACTCATGGGTTTCTACATGTCGGAGTGTGCAAGGGCTAGGGTGCGATTTTGATATAGTTGGGTTGGTCACTCTTCATTCTTTAAGCTTGTTGTTTATTTTTGTGAGGCTAGAGACAGAAAGAACCCTTTTGGGTATTTCATGGGTATTTTACAAGTAAGAAAACCATTTTGAAATTTCTCATCTATAATTCACTTGTTTTGTGTTTTTCTAAAATCTGAAAGTGTTTTGGGTTATTTAGATTTGGGTTTCTCTATTGCCCTCTTCACGACTTTGTAGCTTGAAGAGGTTAATTCTTAAAGGAACCATATAAGCATATGATTTTCATATCTTGAAGATCCACAAAGCTTGTTGCAAATGAGTGCCACGGTTTGAAGAGCTTGAGGAGAAGTTGCCATTCACGTGATTGACTCCATGCTTACTTTTTGAGGTTGCACAAGGGGTAAGCTAGCTGCAACTTAGTTTAAGATTAGGTGAATGATTTGTGTGCTGTTGTTGCCCTTATAATGAACCTCAATTTAGTGGATTACTTGGTCGCTGAAAAGACCCCCAGTTTTTACCCTATGTGGTTTTCTGGGTCAACAATTTGTGTGCCTCTGTTTCTGTTTAATAGTTTGTTGATTCTCTGCATAGTATTCATCATTTAAGCACTAATCTGCACGATTCTCGCATACCCACTCATACTTGATATTAATATTTGGTATGTTTATATAGGTTGTGCATCACACACATCACTATAGTTGTGGATAGCACTGGGATGTCTACATTATAGGTCATCTGAGTGCATATGTTGTCACTTTAGTAATGCATGCTTGAGATTCTTGTGGAAATAGTTTTGCGGTCAAGTGAATAGTATGTCAATCTGTACTTCAGATTTTTGATTGATTGTCGAGTTGTCAGGTACACAACTGGTCACTTTTCTTCCTGAGTGTTGTTTGTTCCGTTTAATTAAAAATTAGGGTCCTATCACTGATTGTGATTATATTAAGATTGATTAGGTTGTTAAACCACCTAATACACATCTTCACTAAGCAGTGAGATTGACTTCTATAAATATCCATCTCCAAGAAGAACAAAGGACCTCTCCTCATCAATCAATCAAGTTTTCTTAGTTGTTATTGTTAATGCACATTTAAAGGACGTATGTACTGTGATTTGAGAAATTTTACAGAAATCCTGAATTGATATGTAAATCATTGATTAATAGCTAAAAAGAAAACTAAACAATAAGAGACTACCAATTTTAAGGCTCCAAGTCCAACCTCACACTATGCATTGCATGACACATCCAGGTCAGAAAATTTGCTGGTTCAGCAGTGCATTTTGTGTAACCAAATAAATCAAATTGAACTGAAACAATTTAATTTGAGCAATAATGAACAGAAACAGAAACAAGAGCTTTTGAATGCCCAGCAAGTGGTTGATACGTGCTAAAAAGTTCACTAGCCAGAAACCATGATGCCTCTGCATCTTTAGGCCAAGTATCATGGTCCCTTGTGAACTAACTTAGATTCACTAGCCAGCAACTGTGAAATGATCTCTTCTCTTTAACCTTTTCTTCGTCATCTTAGCCCACCTTTCAAGGACGTTGGAGACTTCAAACTTACACACAAACTTCATCTTTTGAGCCAAGTCCTCAAGTAGGTCAGGTTTCCCAGCTTTGTAGAAGTTGGCTCCAAACTTGTTAAAGTCAAGCTGAGGAGTTTTCATTATTTTCTCTATCATTTCCTCTAGATATTTATAGGCCTCTCCTGATCTTCCCTGACTTATAAGAACTCCAATGAAAATAGTTTATGAGTTATCATCAGGGCAACACCCCTTCTGAATCATCTCATCCCACGATGCACGACCCATTACATAATTTCTTATCTAAAAATAAGACTTCATTATCATGTTATAAGTGTGTATTGATGGCTTAATACCATTTTGAATCATTTGATTTGATATGTAAATCAACTATATTCGGGCTCAGGAGCAAAGTTTAGTACAAATAATTTCCCTCTTTTTTGACGTTCAAGTCCTTTCTCAAATTGGAACGCCAAATGCTCTACATCAAGATAGAAAATAGAAAGAAATGAAAAATAGAAGTAATATCTCTCACCTATATGTACAAATATTAACTTAAGAAGAGATTGGTTATTTAATTAACAGATCTTAAATAATTTCTTTTAGATTATCAAGTAAATCCAAGGAGTGTAATTTCAGTAATTTCGGTGAAATTGTCGTTTTTAGTGGGTCCCGTACAAAATCACCATACTAGCCTTTTCTTGTTTAAATTTCAGAAATTTCAAAAAAACCCTAAATTTTGGCGAAATTTCACAAAATTTGGGTAGATAGAGACTAAGTTTTGGGAGAAGATGAGGCCAGTGTTGGGTTTTCACTTTTCGGTGGGTTTCAGCGGCAAGGGGCTAGGAGATTGAGAGAGATCGATGAAGATGAGCAGACTTTGCAGAGAGATGAGAGATGAGATCGTGGAGGGAGGAGAGAGAAGAGAGAAAAGAGATCTTTGGGAAAGGCTCGAGGGAAGGGGATTTGGGGAAGTATGGGAAGAGCGGAAGGAAAAGAGAAGAAAAAAAAAAAAAGAGGCAGCCTGTAGGGGAAGTATGGGAAAGGTGGGAAGAGAAAAGAAGAAAGGAAAAGGGGAAGTCTGGGAAAGTGCCAAGGAAGGAAGGGAAGGGAAGGGAAGGGAAGGAAAAAAGAGGGGAAAAAAAGAGTGAGGTGGCTGGTAAGCAGCAGGTGGGTGAGGAAAGGTGCCGCAGGGAAGGAAAAAAAAAGAAAAAAAAGAAGAAGAGAGAGGCATGTGGAAAAAAGGAAGGAAAAAATAAAAAATAAAAAAATAAAAAAAAGAAAAAAAAGAAAAGAAGAAAAAACAAAGGAAAAAAGTTTATGGTTGATTGGGGTTGGGGGCCTTTGAGTCATTGGAAAGAAAAAAGAAGGGTTTGGGATTTCGTTTGGGGTTTGATTTGGTTATTTGGCTTGGGGTTTTGTTTCAGAATTGAATTGGCCCTTATTTTGGGGCTTTGTTTAGTTATTTTTAAACCATAAACCCTAATGCATTTCTATATAAAAAATAATCAAAAATACCCTAAAGGCCTAAACCCTAATATCCTATATTATATCCTAAAGAATATAAAATATAAATTATAAAGTATATAGAGTTTAGTGTATAGATTATAGAGTATAAAAAATATACTAATTTCATTGATTCATTTTACTAATTTTATTTAACAATATTTACATTCGGCGCACATTATATTTACCTTATATTACATGGAACCTGCAATATGTTTGGTTCATTCAATGTTTTTTATAAATGTAGTAGATAATATGTTAAATAAGCATATAATAAAGTTTCATTCAAAATTTTCGGCGTTTGATAGTA
>QANT01004422.1:0-20387 GCA_003254885.1 Purshia tridentata | reverse complement strand
CTCTCTTTGTCCGAAATAAGAAAACTGGTGTTAGACGCTTCCACTCAGTATGCAGAATTGCAGATCAATAAAATAACATAATAAGTTAAATGTGTGCATGCAAAGGGTTTAAATTTCTTCGTTGAATTGAAATTTCATTGTTCTTCGTATATTAATTAAGCTAGTCATAGTCATAACCACATGATTTTTAATTTTGTTGAACTTTAGCTTAGTGGTCATGACTGGGATCTTTCAAGTTTGAACTGGGTAGATAAATTTTTTAAGAATAGTACAACTATGTGGCTGGCTAATGTGTGGGAGAGAGAGAGAGAGAGAGAAAGAGAGCAAGAGGGACAGAGTTGCAAGATTATTGCAAATGGGGTCGACAAAGCAATTCCTTTTTATCAAAACGCAAGCTTTACTGAAACGAAAGTTACGAAACGGAGGACTGGACCAGTTACAAAATTATTTTTGGGTTTAAATGAACAAAACCAAAATAAAGCATAGCAATTTAAGTAATCAACATAAAATATTGTCCTGAACTGCACACAAATTTTGATTTTGCAGATCGATCCAATTGGACTAAATGTTAAATTCAGAGAATTTGTAAAGTCATTACTACCCTTCACTGTTTCACTAGATAAAAAAAGGAGTAAGGGCAATATGGACTGGTGATGGTTTGTTACGCTCAAAATCAGTCATTTTTATGAGATCTTGCAAGTTTATAGTTTGTGCAGTGTTTGTTTACATTGTTTTTGTTTACTTGTCATCTCTGTTATTAACATGTTAATAACAAAGACATCAAACAAGACCTCATTTTTTCAGTTCCCACGTGTAGATTTGATACCTAAATCGTACGAGAAAGGCGTTTGAAAGCGACGGCACTTTTAGCAAAACCCTAGCATATGCCCATTCACAGAGAAAAGCGCGTGGGATGCGTGGGTCTTCTTCTTCAGTCTTTATCCTCCGGCGATGTCTCTGTCAAAGTCGCAGACTCAGCATGTCCACAGCTACGGTAAAGCACTACATCAAAAGAGGCCATGGATGATAAATTTCAGAGCTTCAAGTTCAGTTGTTCATATTCTGCTTCTTTTATATGGGCGTATGTTTTGGTTTATGTCACTATTTAATTTACATATATAAAAATATAGAAAAACTCATTTGGGTTTTTGTGATATATAATGAAATTGGCTCATGCCAACTTCCAGCTGTATATATGGTGGTGTGTATGTTAATTCAATAAAAAAATCTCAAGCTTTATTAACTTTCACAGTTCCACTTAATCACAGACAGAGAGAGAGAGAGAGAGAGAGAGAGAGAAGTTGGAGGGAAAATTTATTTTCATTCACTAACTGAAATAATTTGTTACATTGAGATTAAAATAACACTAAGAGCCCTAACAGCCAGACACAATAGGAGAGTGAAACTTGTCCTTGTTTGACTGTTGCTTAATTAATAATCCTTGATTTGCTGCTTCCTTGGCTTGGAAATGGAGGATGATTTTGTTATTGATGCGATGTCTTAAGAGAATTGTGGATGATGTTTTCTTTCATACAATATTTGGCTCATTTTGTGCACCCTGTTTAACTAGATCACCACATCTCACCAGTCACTAATCACTATGCGCGTTAATTAATTGTTACTAATTAATCTCTTTTGTATATCAATACATGTTAGACATTTGATTTCTATTTGGAAATCAAACAGATTTTTAGTGTGGTTTAAAGTCTACGGAGGGGAAGAGCAAAAAATCAAAAACTCTTTTAGCTTGTAGGATACGTAATCGAATATGCTCTATTGGTGAAGTTACATGCCGCCATAGTTTTTGTTTCATACTCTCTCTCTCTCTCTCTCTCAAACTTTTTTTTTGACAAGTGTAGGCAATGGTGTGAACCTTGCCCCATTCTTTTTGTAGCTAGCAGGCCAAGGATTATCACTAATTCACTACGCATTTAGTTTAATTCAGTTGGTGCGAATTAAGATTGGATTTTCTATTTGTTGGTTGCCTGCATCAGTAGTTTAAAATGAATTCATGGATGGGGATTACAACTCTTGTTCGTCATTTGCCAATGGCAGCAAATGACTTTGAATTAATCAATCCATACATATACCAATATTTCTTTCTCTGCAGAGAGAGGACATAATCGTCAAGAGAAAAAATAAAATTACCAGGAACATTTTACTCGGTATTGGTTTTACCATAGTGAGTGTGAAACTTGATTAGTAAGATAAGAATTTTTTCAATTGACTCATATGACTAGAATGAAGGTAAGAATGATGATTATAATACTGTCATCAGTTATTAACCTCAATATACCTTTCACTTCGACGCTAATTTGATAGCGCATTCCATGTAATCAAGATTTTTGACAATTAACTTAATTGGTCTTCATATTGATACATATGGCTTTATTTTCATCTCAAATAAGCTAGTAACAAGATCTATACATGCATTATATGTTGCTTACTTACTTGCTTGAAGTCTTTATAATTTCAATTATTCGAAGTCAAGCAAAGGTATTTTACCCTGATGTGACCTAGCTACTTTATCTATTAATAGTGTACCTAGTTTCATTGTTTATCACTACAAGTTGATGGTATAAATTACACAAATGCCGCCTTCTTTCTTGACTTCTTGTAATATTAGTTTGTTTTCTTCGTTATTTTCATAATGTGTCACTCGCATTCAGTCATTCAAAGCCATCTATAAAAAAGCAAAGCTTATCTCTCATATTTGTACGCATACCCAAGAAAAAATTGTGGGTTGCTAAACATCAAATAATGGGGCATAATGATGGGATTCCTCTTTCTTTCATTTTCTCTCTAGTTGCATTGTTTCTGTTAGCTTTTCATGTTAACATGTCTTCAGCAGAGAGGTCTACTTACATTGTCCACATGGACAAGTCTCTCATGCCCAAGTCCTTCACTAGCCATCACCATTGGTACGCCTCCATTGTTGATTCCTTCAAAACTGAAATTCCCACCTCATTGAATGCCCAGAAACTCTCATCACCATCCCTTCTATACACTTATGACAATGCATTTCATGGTTTCAGTGCAGTTCTGGCTGTAAATGAATTGGAGACTCTACAAAAGTCCCCAGGTTTCGTTTCAGCTTACAGTGACAGGACTGCTACACTTGACACCACTCATACCCCTCAATTCCTCTCCCTCAATCCTTCCACCGGCCTCTTGCCTGCTTCGAATTATGGCGAGGACATCATCATTGGTGTCATTGATTCTGGGGTCTGGCCAGAAAGCAATAGCTTTCGAGATGATGGCATGACCAATACTATTCCGTCGAAGTGGAAGGGTACATGTGAGGGTGGACAAGAGTTCAATTCCTCTCATTGTAACCTTAAATTGATAGGTGCTAGATACTTCAACAAGGGTGTGATCGCTGCAAATCCTGGCCTCAAAATTAGCATGAACTCTGCTAGAGACACTGAAGGGCATGGGACTCATACATCATCCACAGCAGCAGGGAACTACGTAGATGGGGCTTCTTATTTTGGTTACGCTAAAGGAACAGCTAAAGGTGTAGCACCACATTCTAGGGTGGCCATGTACAAGGTCATTTGGGAGGAGGGTCTCTACGCCTCTGATGTTCTAGCTGGTATGGACCATGCTATTGCTGACGGTGTGGATGTTATTTCGATCTCCATGGGATTTGATGATGTGCCATTGTACGAGGATCCTATAGCAATAGCTTCTTTTGCAGCCATGGAAAAGGGTGTGGTGGTTTCATCTTCTGCAGGAAATGAAGGGCCAGACCTTGGGGCATTGCACAATGGCATCCCTTGGGTCTTGACTGTTGCCGCAGGCTCAATAGATCGCTCATTTGCCGGTGCATTAACTCTTGGTAATGGGGTAAACATTACTGGATTTACCTTATTCCCAGTAAATGCCATAGTACAAAACTATCCACTGGTTTACAACAAGACCTTCTCAGCCTGCAATTCAACAGAGTTATTATCAACTGCCTCAGATGCAATCATCATATGTGATGACACATGGGCTACTCGTGGTCAAATATCTCACATCATTGAATCACAGGTGCTTGGAGCTGTCTTTATTAGCAATGATCCTGGAATTTTTGAATTAGGAGATGTTACATGTCCTAGTGTTGTGATAAGTCCAAAGGATGCACCACAAGTAATCAAATATGCACAAAAAAGTGCCAATCCTTCTGTCAGCATGAAATTCCAACAAACATTGGTTGGGACAAAAGCTGCGCCGGCTGCTGCTTCTTACAGTTCAAGAGGTCCTTCGCCAAGTTATCCGGGTGTCTTGAAGCCAGACATAATGGCACCAGGGTCATTTGTTTTGGCTGCTTGGGTTCCAAATGTAGCAGCAGGACAAATTGGGTTTAATATTTTCTTACCTAGTGACTACAATTTGATATCTGGGACATCCATGTCTTGCCCTCATGCTTCAGGCGTGGCTGCACTTTTGAAAGCTGCACATCCGGAATGGAGTGCAGCTGCAATTAGGTCTGCTTTGATGACCACAGCCAACCCATTAGACAATACTCAGAGTCCAATTCGCGACAATGGTGATAATTTCAACTTTGCTTCACCTTTGGCTATGGGAGCAGGTCATATTGATCCTAATAGAGCACTTGAACCGGGCTTAATCTATGATGCAACCCCACAAGACTATGTCAATCTCTTGTGCTCCACGAATTATACTCGTAAGCAAATCCATACCATCACTAGATCAAATGCCTATGACTGCTCGAGCCCATCTTCTGATCTGAACTATCCATCATTCATCGCTTTTTATGATCATCACCATCACAAAACAAAATTGAAGGTTCAAAATTTTCAGAGGACTGTAACAAATGTGGGAGATGGCGCGGCTAGGTACAAGGTTTCCGTGACAGCTCCAGAGGGTTCTGAAGTAACAGTCTCCCCAGAGATATTGGTCTTCGCAAAGACATATGAGAAGCAATGCTATACAGTTACTATCAAATATAATGGGAACAAGAAAGGAAAGTTTTCATTTGGAGAACTTGTTTGGGTTGAACAAAATGGAAAATACAATGTCAGGAGCCCCATTGTAGTGTCACCATATGTTTGAGTTAATGATCTTGTCTGTGAAGCTTGGCTGTTTAGATGATATTATTTTAATTAAGGGAAATCTAAAAACTAATCTTGATATTAAGAATAGAAGCCTCTGTCTTTCTTATTTCCAATGCAATGCACTATTTCTTTTGCAACTAACAATCGAGGTATTCACACAGTGTGTGAATGTGTCATATGACTACCAACCATTTTAGAAATTTAAATTTGCAAGATCATTGAGATTCTTTGTTTTTCAAAAACTTGGACCAAATTGATGCCTGAACTCTAAAGTTGATTCAATTATGCTGATATTTTTTTTTCTAGGATTTTACTAAAAGGTCTTCATAGAAATATATATGACATATATCAGGTGGCAGGACAATGACTTGAGGTGGGTATGTGATTAGCTGCATCATGTATAAGTACATCATACATGAACTGGTGCAGCTAGCTTTTCAATTATGCAAACAAAATTTCTCTACTTTTGGCTTTTTTTTATCATATTTCTTGAGGCTGTATTTGGTCTTTGCCTAAAAGCCAGCAATATAGGCCCCATGGGCCATCAGATAGCTTAGTCAACGAAGAAGGTGTCTTGGAAAATTCTTACAAAATGATTTTGCTATCAATTGACGTTTTAGGTGGTTTCTAAATATTTACAAGAGTTACTGCTAAAATGGTTGAATTATTGTGAACTCCAAGGAAAGTGAAAGTGAATTATTGATGTGCTTATTATGTGGACGACCATATGCATTGTGCAGTGAAAGTGAAAGGGAAAGTGAACTAAACCCAACAAATAGACTAGATTGAATGTATTAGAAAATTGCACATATGCATTATTGCTGTGGCATATGTTTGCATTTGAAGCTGATTTGGCTGGATTGATTAGCATCCACTTTCACATGCTACTCACTCGTCTTTTTGGTTAACCTTAATTTTAACAGTTTAACCTTAAGAGCTGGAGGAGTGGACTGGAATGGACTACTGGGCTGTGTGGACTGAGGGTTGGCTGGAGCTTCACATGTAAAAGTAAAACACTTTTCTAATGGGTTCATCTGGATACAGCCCAATCAAGCCCACTAATATCTCTGCCTCCTAAAATTGCATGTTTTTAAGTTGCTTCTTTTTGTCCTTTTTGGGTCAACCCCATTTATTTCCTTAATTGACACAATTTATGCTAAAATATATATATATTTTTTAAATCCACCGGAACAAGGTGCCTCTTCTGAGTTTATACGTTATTGTCTAATTGATTTCTATATATATAATATATATGTAAACAGACACTTTCGTATCTCAAGTTAGCTGTCATTGGATTTTAAGAAATGTTATCAACTCAAGTTTTGACCATTCGATCTGTGGTAATCTTTTATAGTTCCATCTACTTTGCATTAGGCGCAAATTAACTCGGCTTTTCATTTCACACTTTTTTTTTTTGCCCGGATTAATTTACTTACAACCCTTTATTTTTGCAAAAATGTGTGTTGACTAAGAAATCAATCTTTTTTTTTGTTTTTTGCAAGGAAGAAAACAATCCTATATACTCTACCAAAAGTCATTATTCTTAATAAACTCTTCAACCGAAAATTCTTCTTTGATGAAACTTTTGGAGTTTTATAATTGTTAGAATACTGATTTTTAATTAGAAAAAAATTAATGAAGGGTCATATGAAAAATAAATTTATGCATAATAAGAAAGAAATAACATATTTCTTTTTGGTCGAGTAAGCTTAACTTTCTTTTGATACCTTTGTATTAATTATTAGTTATTGTATGTGTCTATAACAGAGCAGCAAGGGGTTAATTTATTTACTACTACCTCTTCATCCCTCACTTTTACCATCATTCAAATGTAGAATAAAAACCCATAAATGTCTATGCTAAATTTATAAACATTGCTAAAGAGGAAATGGGGGTTTTCTACAAGGTCACTCTTCCACATGTTTTAGTCTTCTCTGCTGCATGTTTTTTGTTCATGATCCATGCCAATTCACTCTCAGCAGAGAGGTCCACTTATATTGTTCACATAGACAAAACTCATATGCCCAAGATTTTTGATAGCCATCATCATTGGTACTCATCCATTGTGGACTCCCTCAAGCCTAAAAACCTTGCTTCATTTGATGACCAATATCATTGCACACCCTCCCTTGTCCATGTATATGATAATGCTCTTCATGGATTTAGTGCATCTCTATCTGTGGACGAATTTGGTGAACTAAAAAAGTCCCCATGGTTCCTGTCAGCTTATAGGGATAGCAATGCCACACTTGACACCACCCACACATATGAATTCCTAAAGCTAGACACTTCAACTGGTCTATGGCCTGCCTCAAATTTTGGTGAAGATGCCATCATTGGTGTCATTGATAGTGGGGTTTGGCCGGAGAGCAAAAGCTTCAAAGATGATGGTATGACCACCAAATTTCCAGCTAGGTGGAAGGGGACGTGTGAGGCTGGATATAACTTCAACTCTTCCATGTGCAACTATAAGCTCATAGGAGCTAGGTACTTTAACAAGGGTCTCAAAGTTGCAAAGCCTGATGTTCCTATTGAGATGCACTCTGCTAGGGACTCGTTAGGGCATGGTACCCACACAGCTTCTACTGCTGCTGGAAACTATGTAAATGGTGCTTCTTTTTTTGGCTACGCTAAAGGAACAGCTAGAGGTGTTGCGCCCCGCGCCAGATTGGCCATCTACAAAGTCACTTGGGAAGAGGGGCGTTATGCTTCGGATGTTCTTGCTGGTATGGATCAAGCCATTGCAGATGGTGTTGATGTGATTTCCATCTCCCTAGGCTTTGATGGAGTTCCACTACACGAGGATCCTGTAGCAATAGCTTCTTTTGCTGCTATGGAGAAGGGTGTAGTGGTTTCGACTTCAGCAGGAAATAAAGGTCCAAGTCCTCGAAGCTTGCACAACGGAATCCCATGGGTGTTGACAGTTGCAGCAGGCACCATAGACCGTTCCTTTGGAGGGACAGTTACTCTTGGACTGAACCATACCATTAGAGGGTGGACCTTGTTTCCAGCAAGTGCCATTGTAGAAAATGCTCCACTACTGTACCATGAGACACTCTCTGCCTGCAACTCATCCAAGTTGTTACAGAGTATTCCCTCTGTCATCATCATATGTGACAACGTTGGTTCTGTGGGTAATCAAATCAAGAACATCATTGCATCAAAGGTACTTGGGGCTATACTCATAACCAATGACACTGAATTGTATGAATTAGGAGGTCTTCCATGTGCTTGTGTAGCGATTAGGCCAAAAGATGCACCTGCTGTGACCAAATATGTGCAAAATAGTCCATTCCCTTTTGTCAGCATGAAGTTCCAAGAAACCATTATTGGGACAAAGCCTGCACCAGCTGTGGCCTTTTACAGTTCAAGAGGCCCTTCACCAAATTGTCCAGGCATTCTGAAGCCAGATATAATGGCACCTGGGTCTCTCATATTGGCTGCTTGGATTCCAAATGATATAGTTGGTCTAATTGGGTCCAATGTTTTCTTATCAAGTGACTATAATATGGTATCTGGAACATCCATGGCTACCCCTCATGTTTCTGGGGTTGCTGCCCTCTTGAAAACTGTACACCCAAAGTGGACTGCAGCTGCTATCAGGTCTGCACTCATCACTACAGCTGAAGCACGGGATAATTACAAGTGTCTAATTACAGACCATGCTTACAATTCTTCATTAGCTTCACCTCTAGCTGCGGGATCTGGTCAAATAGATCCGAATCGAGCACTTGATCCTGGTTTGATTTATGATGCAACGCCACAAGACTACGTCAATCTTTTGTGCTCCATGAAAATGTCCAAGAAGCAAATTCTAGCCATTACCAGGTCCAAAAACTATACATGTTCCAAGGCATCTGCAGATCTTAATTATCCATCTTTTATAATGTTTTACAAAAAGCCAATGACACAAACCGTTCAAAAATTCAAGAGGACTGTAACCAACGTAGGTGACGGTGCAGCTTCCTATGTTGCATCATTTGCAGAACCAGAGGGTTCTGTTGTTGAAGTGTCACCAAAGAGACTGGTTTTCAACAAGAAGTATGAGAAGCAAAGCTACACTTTAACAATCAAGTATAAGAGTACCAAGAAAAAGGCCGTCTCATTTGGTGAAATTATATGGCTGGAAGAAAATGGAACACACTCTGTGAGGAGCCCTATTGTAGTGTCGCCTGCTTGAACCTTTTAAGTTTGAAGTAATACTACATGCACCAAAATAACATGTCAAATTTTGGGTACCAACTATAGTTATACTTTTTGTATGGTTAGTCCCTCTTTGTTACCTTGCTCAACTTTTAAGCTTTAGCTACTTTACTTTGTCAACAAAATCAATATAAATAAAATTCAAATTTATCTTCTTGCAGTAAGTTATTTCATATCAGCTGCCAAGTTTGTCCTTGTAAAAAGGCATCATAATTCAAAAAAATTTTATAATTTCGGTCTCACACATCTTTCACAATGAATTTTTTTCATTCTAAAATTACATTTAGCAAATTTAAATCCCACAAATCTTATGATTTTAATTTCTTGATTCAAGTCACCCACTTTTTTCATTCCAAAATTACTCCTAAAATCATTTGAATGATTTAATTTCCAAAATCTATGGAGTCTAAATAGTAGAAATCTCATAATTTTGAAAATATCCACAATTTGTGGGATTTATTCACCAAAAAGAGATCACAATAACAAAGAAGCAAATGAACATGATTCATAACTGTCAATTGCAGCAAATTACAACGCAAAAAGAAGCAACAGTGAAAAGACTTTTAACATAAAATAAAGAAGAATAAATTCCTTTTGGGCCTGACCTCAATCCCATGAACAATGAGGCCACCCTTACACCGAGCACAACTGATTTCCTTAACAGTCATCTCCAAGTCTCATGATGATCTTCTTCTTCTTCTTCTCCTGCACAGAAGAACTCACCCAGCTCCATCTCCAACCAGAAGTCGGCTCTTTTCTTTGGATGTTGAGCTGCCGCTTCATTGTTTTTCGGCCCCCTTCTTTTTCACTAGCCAGTAAGAAACAGTCTTCTTTGTGGGTTCTCTTCCAGCAACTCCAATTGTGACCTCCATAGGTAGGTTATCAAATCCATAAGCCCTTCTAGTGAACTTGTACACAAGATAAGCTTTATATACAGTCCAAGGGGGACAGTAAGAAACTTCGATAAGATCAACCAGCTCCTCAAGACTGTATTGTATTGGCTTTAATTAATTTGAACTACATACTTTGCCATTTGTCCACTGAAAAACTCTGAATCTATCATGATCATGTCAAATTGTCAATAACACCACTCAGATAGATAGATAAAGCATTGATTAAGCATAACAATGCCAAAGGCCAAAACCCTAAAACAACAGGATTCTAATTCGAAAGAGGAGGAGGAGGAGGGTGTGGTGAAATTACCATCATGTCCTGGAAACGGAGTGGTGAATGAGATGACGTTGGCTATGGATCCTTGGGGCCACGCCTGCAGGTCCACGTAGTTCACCATCATCACCGTTTTCTTTTGGTTGTCTTCTCCACCATGCGGGAGTCCTAATCCTAATTCTAATTCTTCTATAACTCCTTGTGTGTATATATACAATATTACAATTCCAATTGTATTCTAAAACCTTTCATCTACTGTTATATCTTCTGCTATATATATACGCGCCCATTTTCCCATCTCTTCTGTATATTTCAGACTGAAAGAGACAGAGAAAAAGAGAGAGACCTGACCCAATAAGAAAAAGAAAGAGAGGATTGGAAATATAAACTTTTTTCTACTTCAGTGGATTTTCTTAACGTAGATTTCACTTCCCCAGCCCAAAACAATTGTGCCAACTTATCATCTCAATTTAAAACTATTTACAATGTCAGACCTCGTACAGATCTCATCACATTTCGTTAAATCATGTGACTCGCACATGACCCTCTTAAAAGGGTCTTTGGTATTTTTACGTCTAATAGTAAAGATGAAGTAATAAGAATTTCATTTTTAATGAAATAAAAATAAAGAAAGCAGTGCCCAAAAATAAAATTAGCCTTTCTTGTCCTGTTAAAAGATAAAACTGGGAGATAAAGATACTCCATTCTAAGAGAAGGTACAAGAAAAAATAAGCTCTTATTTACTATTTATGAAAAGCATTTATGCATTAACTCAAGTATTGGTACAATTAGATGTGATTCAGGCCCCGAAACTTGAGAACTCAAAAGCTGATACTGCTTTGCTTATCCCTTCACAAACTCAAAAAAAACAAATCAATCGGTTTCCTCTTTAAACCAAAACTACAATCATGGGAGCAAAACATTGAGTCTCTTTCTTGTCCTGTTAAAAGATAAAACTGGGAGATAAAGATATTCCATTCTAAGAGAAGGTACAAGAAAAAATAAGCTCTTATTTACTATTTATGAAAAACATTTATGCATTAACTCAAGTATTGGTACAATTAGATGTGATTCAGGCCCCGGAACTTGAGAACTCAAAAGCTGATACTGCTTTGCTTATCCCTTCACAAACTCAAAAAAAAATATCAATCGGTCTCCTCTTTAACCCAAAACTACAATCATGGGAGCAAAACATTGAGTCNGAGCAAAACATTGAGTCCTAGTAAATACAAATTGTAATTCAAGTGTGACTGGTACAGGAAAAAATTCTGGTTTCAATAACCTTCTTGTCACAATATTTGGATCTGATACACGACTTTATACATCTCAGAAAAATTGCAAAACCTGGAAAAGAAAGTCATCCAGTAAGCAAAATAAAATATAGAGAGAGAGAGAGAGAGAGAGAGAGAGAGAGATATGCATGACTTCATTCTCTACCTTTTTAACAATTCATGCAACAAGAGAAATGTAATTCATGCAGCATACATAACTTGACACCATAAAGTGACCCTAGTTATTACCTTCATCAAATTGTACAATGGAAATCCATAGAGACCAAAATTGGTTCTGACATCCTCAAATCTGATTAGCAATCTCCAAGGAAGCAACTGATTTGCTACTTTACAACAACATTTAACCAGCTTCCGCCCCAAATCTCTGCACCAAGAATTCATCCAGCTGACCCCAGTTCGGAATACCAGATTCACTCACTTTATCGGAAGGTAAAGATCGAATACATCCAAGAATGTGTTTAACATCCCGGTGCAGCCTGGTAGACAAAGTGGAAATGCTATTTCATTAAAAAGTTCTGATAATTAGTATGCACACAAGGAGAAAAGAATGAAAAGGTAGTACCTGTCCATGGCTTGTGGAGTGCTGAGCTCTAAGCGTGAAAATGCTTCTGAAATTTGTGAATGGAAGATTAAAAGCACTTGCCTGAAAATTGCAGACCACAGTAAACAATGAGTTGCAAGATTGAGTTTCAATCTGAGCACAAAATGCCCTCCAATTAAATTGTTTATAGATTACCAATGGACACTGATATGGAAGGACAACGCAAGAACATCAAGCAAACCAATGGAAGGGAAAGGATGACTATTTGACCAGACTTATAGCACCATAACTTTTCTACAGTACGTACAATAGCAACCAAACTTATATCACCGTAACTCTTTTTGGGTCTGATATGGCACCAAAACATACTATTTCAATAGAACTTATACAGCTCTCTACTACAGAATAGTTCATTATACTGATCCAAACAGAAAAGGTATGTTAAAGGCCCAATGTCACCCCACTAGATGCAAGACTAGCGTCTTGGTGTAAACCAGTGCTTGGAAAGGGCAAAAAGAAAAGAAAAACAAAAGACACCCTGAAAGAGCCATCCAAAAATTTATACTATGAATTACTGAGGTACAGAGGCAACAACAAACATGTCAAGTATCCAAAATCTCAGAATTAATCACAAGCTAAAGATGAGCCTAACCTGAAAATTGCTTGAACATCAACCTCGTGTAAAGTTCGAGTTAGAACACGTTGCAAGTATCCAACTTCCTGGTCAATGAGTTGGACAGTGAGGTCCACAAAGATCAATTAAGATAAAGGAATTTACAGAAACTACTACTTATTCTACGTTTAAAAGAGTTATAGTAAGAGGGTGATACAAATACAGTTACCTTGGTAAGCGATCGAGCAAATTGACTGGGCTGGGGGTCAGCATCTTCAGGTCTATTCCAGCTCTCTACAATTTGAGGCAAGCCACGTAGATGAACCAATAACCTTTCTCTCATGATCTGGACCAGCTTCGTATGAATTTCATCTCTGTGCACCTTATAATCCTGTTTTAAATTGAATGAATAAATATATAATGGCACCAGAAGCCCCCAACTCACAACAGGAAAGTTCAATGAACAAAAACACAAGCATCAGGAGTGTTCATATTGCAGTCCCTAACTCACTTTCCAAAAGTGGGGAGAAAAAGAAAAGATATAAAAAACTAAATAAACAATAGGGAACCATGAAAATGTTTAAAATGTTTCCCAGTGTAAGAACACAAACCTGAGCTACTCGATCAATTTCAGATAGCAGCATTGCCTTTCTTGTCTCGGGTACTTTTAAAAAAAGAATTTTCCTGAGTTCTTGGAGCAAAGAAAGAGAAAAATCACGATATTACTCAAAAGCTCCAGGGTCAAAGTAGAAACTGTATACAATATATATATATTAATAGAATCCCTATAGCAGCAATAACAACAAAAAATTTGGTACTACAACAACAATTTTTAGGGAATAAATTTTTCAGTTATAATTACCTACCAGGAATTATAGCATATGTAAAACTGATGACTTGACTTGCCAAGGCCAAATGTTTAGAAGTGATAGACTTTAAACCAGATACCTGCAATACCACATATAATCTTCTAAAAAGCTACAACAATGACTCCGATATAACAGAATAATGTAACCAAAAACATCGAAATAAAATTTATGCAAGATACATAAATCAGGTCCTAAAACAATACAAGTGGAAGCTTGTTAATAATCACTTAAAAGGATTTCTGGGCTGAAGACAGACAATTGCAAATAAAATCATTGCAATGGTTAGTTTATATATATATATATACATACATATACACACAGTAGATATTTAATAAAACAAGTTGCATAACCCTTTTGGGGATTCTGTGTGTCAGTTCCATACTAAATAGTTTGTAAGGGCAATATAAACTAATTACTGAAAGAAATTTAGTACCTGCATGGCACCAGCACCAAGAACAAGCTGACACGTTCTTGTATTGAAAAATTTTAAAATTTCTACAATACGGTGAACAACTTCTGAGGACAGTGTTGGAAAAAAATTGTTCATATCAATGTACTCTGACAACATCTTCACCAATATCAAGCCACTGGAGTAATAACAGCAAGGGAAAAAATGGAATTAAAAGCTAATAATACAAAAGTTCTTTTAATTATTAAAATAAATCCTCAATGAGGGAGAAAAGAGTGCAAACAAAACTCCAAATATCGTAAATCAACATTAGTTTAACAAAACACTATCAGAAAACATATAGCAGAAATCAGCTTGGACAATTATAACACCTGCATTTAAATCCTATGCACCATATCCAAATCTGAGAACTTTCCAATGAAAATAATAAGAATAAATTTTAAAATAAAAAAAGTAACTAACCAGTTTACCATGTGAAAACCAACACCTTTGTATGAAAGGGTTTGAGAGGTTGATTTTCCCCGCTCCCTCATGTTGCTATGGTTATTTTGAGCCACAGAATTTGTAACATCAGCCTTATTTTTTTCAACTCTGTCAGCATTGGGTGTAGACTTGTCCTTTGCAGTCACATCCGTAGATAATTCACTAAAATCATCCTGCTTAATTTGCTGTTCGGCAATTGATGGTCCAGTATCTGCTACATGTGAACCAGTACTACTTGTGGCCACCTCACTGTAACTTGCTTCCGTATTACCTTGGACAGCATCCAGGTTCTCAGATACCAATGCTTCAGAACAAAATAGTGAAGTGACAATAACCTGAAATTCATCAGGAACATCTACTTCCACCCAAGTTTCTTGGTCAAGAACTGCCTTAATTTTTGTCATCTACAACAACCAAATAGAAAAAAAACAATTAGCTCAAAGTAACATACCAGGGCAATAGGAACTAAATGTAAGTATGCACAATTAGAAACAAACTCGAGATTCGTGCTGAAAATCGATGAAGGCTTTGGCTTGTGATTGTAGTGTTCCCCTAATGCTAAATCCCGGCCTTCCCCCTATCTGTTTATGTTGGCACAAAATGGCATCACAGACATAAGCATTGTTCATAAAACTAAAAGTAAAAAAATGGAAGAGGAAACAAAAGGGAAAGAAAAAATTACAAAGAAGATTACCTTCTCTGTAGCAGTTATAAACTCTTGGGTGATGTTATATATGCTCAAGAACTCCTGCAATCTCAACTTGGGATGAAGAAGAGCACGAACCCCAAGTAGCTTTGCCCATCTTCCCTGAGCAGCATCACATGCTGCAACAACGGCTTCTGTGTTTTCTCGTAACACATCAGCTCTGTTTAGAATCGCATTGTTTCAGAATATTGCAACTTTTGGCAAAATTTCAGAATTGAAACAGATCAAAACTAAACCTTTAAAATTAAAAGACTGATGGTATAAAACCACCTATTCTGAATTTGAAAGAACTTCCAAGGGATGACCAATTGAGAGATGGTATCCTAAACCCATCTTGACACCACCATAGCAAGCAGCAATAAGCATTACTATGATACATAAAAACCATATAGTGGCACATTCAGATATTTTATCTGGAAAGAGACAAAATTTTGAGCCGTACCCACCAAATAATAATTAACCCTATATCTCAAAATAAAATAACATACGGTTTTCCAGCATGGGAAAATTTTAGACAGCAAAGTAAGGAAACAAGAGTAACTTGAAAGAACTAACATGATGAAGAGATGAGAGTTCACCTAAAATTTTTAGAAATATTTGAAGGGCTTGCTGCATCATTTGATTTTCCTTGAAATGAAAGAACCTTTGCAGAAACTCTCTGAGGTGAATATGGCAGAAGCAAACCACCTTGACCATCATTCTCTTGAGCTGTTTCTGCAGCAGCGGCACCAACAGCAATTGCAGCAGCAGCAACTGAATCAGCTGCATAGTGACCATCAAGGTTGCACATAATCCACTCGATGGCCTTTTTCACTTCAGCAGCCCGCACTAGATGTGCCTGCATTCACTAAAATAAATCATATGACATCACACTCAAATAGTGGTTAAGGCTGAAAGAAAATACACAAGAACTTAGAGGAAGCTAAAAAATTATCATGCATAAATACAGCTCATATGGCATCTAATTATCCAACTTAAGCAACCTAAAAACGAATCATATACCACAACCATTAAAACTGATTGTCCCTAATGATCTCAAATTAATTTGACTAAGACTCAAAAATTCAAGTCGAAATAGAAGTCTCCAAGATGTAGACAGAGAGGCACTGTTTATCATTTCTTTTAGACATGTTAGGGTTAGAGAAAATATCTGTAAGTCTCTAAAGCTCCCAAATGAATTCAACTTGTAGGCTTAAAACATTTAAAATGGAGTAGGAGTCTCAAAAATGTAGACAGAGGGAAAACCTGTCTATCATTTCTTTAGACATGTTAGGCTAGAGAAAATATATGTAAGTGGTTCAACTGCCTCAGGTTGCTGAAAAAGTACAACAGGCGATATTATGTGCTTCTTACTAAAGAATGGTGCGAAGAATAAAAAAATTAGGATTAAAGGACCAATATAGTGTAATGACAAGAGTTTGGTTTAAGAAAAAAAAAAATTACTTAGATTAGTTTATGCAGCACCAGGAACTGTAAACAGAAACTCAAAAAAAGAGAAACTTGTAGTAGTCTAGTACACATACCCTTACAATCAGAAAAATAGCACTTAAAAGTTGAACAAAGCTTTCAGATGAAAGGCTCCTCAACTTGCTAGCAAGTGATGCACCAATACCTAAATCATCATATGTTAAAAAGAACAAAGAAACCGTACATATTAGATAAGCAAATAAGAAAATTAGTCTGAAATAACAGGGCACCCAATTTGATCATGCAGAACATAAACATACTACGCAAATTTTTCAGTAATGTGCATAAAATACGAGCAGTGTTAAGAATTTCTCACCGTCCGCATCTAGTACTCGCTCTCCAGGTGTAAAATCTGACTCCAGAGGTCGGGAAACAAGAATAGGAAGCAGCTCTGCAACCGCATTCTTAATAGCAGTCTTCATGTCAGCAGTAAGTTGGTCACGATATAGCCTCAAAACAGAGGGCAGCTTGGCCTGAAAGTAAAAAAGATAGCATCAAACATATAATTACTCTTTTCTTGCTGTAACTCTGGAATTTCCCTGACATGGGCAATTTTATGCAATAACATCTGTAAATAATTACTCACTATTTAACAGCCAAAAGAAAACCCACTCACAGTTCTAAGCAATCCAATGATGACAGGAAGAAGACGATCTTGAAAATTGGAGGTTTCTTCATCATCCAACTTAACCTGCTAAAATAAAAATACCAGTAATCAGTTCACATATAGAATCCACAATAAAGGAAAATGACTTAAAGTGAAGCGGCCACAAGGCAGTAAAAACTGTAAACAAGCTTACTTCACCATCTTCTCCATTCATGAAAATGGATGCCCTTGCTTTCGCTCTGGATATAATTATAACATCTGTATCTCCAGCATCATGTATTGAAGCACGCATAAATTCTGCAGAAAGAATGCTACAAGAATAAATTTAATAAGTTACTATAAACATGCCTCATATCAGTTTATTCCCATCTGAAAGACACAAAATGTTTATTTAGGTTGAAATCAAGCAATATTCTGATCATCTAACTCAGTCAAACTGAATTCAGCAAAGCATATCATTTCCAAAAGATCAGATTGCAACACAAATACTGCTAATCATTGTGTCAAGGTTCAGATTCTCAGAAGAAAGGAATTAAAAAATGCTAA
This sequence comes from Purshia tridentata, assembly GCA_003254885.1. Taxonomy (NCBI): domain Eukaryota; kingdom Viridiplantae; phylum Streptophyta; class Magnoliopsida; order Rosales; family Rosaceae; genus Purshia; species Purshia tridentata. The sequence goes on along the minus strand of QANT01004422.1, from coordinate 2,421 downwards.
GCCCAGTCCCAAATTCACACACCAAGCCATAATTAGATTGAAAAAAGACAGTAATTAGTGAGGAGGGGAATAGAAGACATTAAAAATCAATGCAAATGGTGTCTCTCATTTCTTCATAAATAATGTCACCACAACGGGAAAATATACCTGTTTATGGATTCTATTGAAGCTGCTACATGATCCCTGAGGTGATGAAAGCAATGTAGACCAGTAAGCTCATCCCCATCCTATTAAACACATAGAAACACCAATAATGTGCACAGAAATTGAAATCTAGTAGATTGTATTCTTCCTTTTTAAAAACACTAGTTTCAATGCGAGGCAGATAAAACAAAAGGTAAATAAATATTACCAGAAAATTCTGCAAATCGTCTGTGATATCCAAAGCTCCTGCACAATCTGCAGAGGCAACAAGCTGTATGACAGAAAAAGTAGATCAACTTATATCACAAAAGTTGCAACCTATAGTAATAACCACATAAGTTTTTGCCTAACTCCTCAGATGAAGAAACATGAGCATTTCTAATAGAAAAGGAAGACCTAAAAGAAAATCATAAACTAGGCCACTAGTCTATTTCATTTCATCTTATCTCTCGTTTGAATCCATGAATTCTTCTAAAACTCCATCTAAAGATTAGGGGGTAATATTACACAGAAGATCTTGTCTGGAGTATATTTTAAGTACTAGTACGACATAAATACAACAAAGAAAGGGAAGAAATGCAAAACATAACATTAACCCATTTAACCAGATTTTCAGAGACTGAATCTCAGTAGATTCATTTGAAATATCACTAATCATATATCAGTCCTTTCAATTGGCTTTTATACTAGGGACCAATTTTGAATGAAGTGAATGACTAAGAAGAAAGGTACAAATCAACATAACAAATCGACAATTGCCATTTTATAGTGCCATCTAGACATATCAAACATGGAGTTGTAAACAGCAAGTATGACTGAGCAAACACTAGAATTCTAGACCATACAGCTACCAATTAGCAAAGACATGAAAAATTCAATCCACTACTAAACCCGAGTGATAATGAAGAACGAAAACAATAATAATTTAAAGCGCAATCGAATAGCATACCAGTTTAAGCGCGGAGAGTGCTTGATTGACATATAATATGAGCCTCAATTTCTGTTGAAGAGCCAACAAATTACTCCGGGTGACATTCAATTCCTGAATCTGCCTTGCAGACTCGACCAAATCGACATCCAAGAGTAAAATAGTCTCTTTGAGCTCGCGAATCCGACTACACCCCTCGACGATCTTGACATTCAAGTCCTGCAACTGCCCCTGGGCCTCGAAGAAGGAGTTGGAGCGCAGCGAGATCTCCTTGACCAAGTGAAGCTCCACCACGTCCAAGTAATGCGAGAGCTTCTCCTGCAGCACCAGATTATCCGACACGTTCGAGAACGGACACGCCGACTTGAACGTCGCGCCGTCTTCTAAGGCGAAGTCTTCTTTGAAATACAAGGCGGGGACTTCTCGCAGACACGCGACGAGGGCTTCGCCTTGGCCGCCGATGGAGTCCAAGTCCAGGTTCTCTTTCTTGACGTGGTTGATTATGTCCTCGAAGCGATGGTAGTGATCGGAGATGGAGGCCACGTAGGGGTTGAAGTCGGATCGGGTGACAGTGTCGGATGCGGATTTGGGTACGAGGGGTGAGAATTCGGGCGGGGCGACGGCGGTGGAGGAGGACCACCACCCGACCCAAGTGGAGGAGTCGGAGGCATTGGGGTTGTTGAGGATGGAGGCGAGGCTCTGACTGGTGCTGGAATTCGGGTCGGATATGGAATTGGATCTGCTGGGGGACCTTCCGGGTTGGGAAGGCTGGGAGTCCATCATTACCATTTTCTTATTAGAACCATGACTGTTGTGGAGGTGGTGTTGGTTGTGCTGCTGCTGCTGCTGCTGCTGGTTCATGTATTCAATAGAAGGGAGCGAGTTTGGTGAGTTGACCCGGAGCGAGTTGCATAAACCCTACGGACCGATGGAGTGGGAATGTGGTGGTGGATCTGGGAATTGGAGTGGATTCGGATTGCGTATGATCATATGGGATCTGAGAAGAAGGCCAAGAAAATGGAGAGAAAATAATAAATCATCACAGAAGGACAGGTCGAGGTCGTGTTCGTGACACAGAAAACCGGGCTGACCCGGATAGACAGCAAAAGGTGGATTGCTGGATTCGATTATTAAGCCCACAAAAGTTGGAAGTTGGAAATCTGGGCCCAACTAGTTTTGGGCTAAGCCTGTAATGCTTGGAGAGCTCAAAAAGGTTTGAAATCAATTCCGAAACCCAACTATTCAATTTATTTTTTTTCCTGAACTAATTTCCCTAATTATAATACGTGTCGAATAAATTGGCTAATAAGTAATAAGAATGATTTTTATTTTTTTTGATAAAAATAATT
>QANT01004420.1:0-17277 GCA_003254885.1 Purshia tridentata | reverse complement strand
AAGTTTATTTATGATTTTGTGTTAAATTATGTGATTATATTTTGTTTATTTATATTCAAGTAAATTTCTAAAAAAGTAATAGAAGGGCAAAAAAGTATATTAACAAAATTAATATTTTAAAAGAAATTAGGTANATTGGGTGGGCCATTGACTAAAATCTAATTTCTTAAAATATATCATTGACTATTATGGGATATGAAATTATGCATTGACCTATTTATAATTTAGAAATGTTTTATTGATTTATTTGTAATTTTCTATTCTAAAAACTACCTTGTTTTTCTTTCATATTAAATTTATGGGTGCTTTTTGGCCAAAAAAAAAATTTATGGGTCCTTTAAATAGTAATACATAGCCTAAAAAGTAATTTTATGATTTTGTGACCAATGATAATAATATATGCTAAAACTGTAATAGTACTGAGAATAATAGCGGCCTTATTTGGTATATGAAATTATATTTAATAGAATAAATAGTTAAATTCATATCTATTTATGGAAGAACAAGAATGATGTTTTAATTTGAAAGAAGAATATGGGAAAAAGATAGGAAGAAGATGTATTATTTAATCATCTCATTTGGGTGGAATTGAAAGAAATAAGTTTTCCCTTATGATTAGTACATTTTAATACATGTTATAACTTTAAATTATAAATTTTTTTCTTAAATACACATGAATTTAATCATTTATACTATTCAATACTATCTTATGCACCAAACGAGAGAGTAATAGAATTGTACGTAATTAAAATAAGCCTAATTTAAATTAAGTGATCGTTATGTAATAATTGATCATTTTAATATTTATAAAAGTTATATCATTGGTTTTATTTTAATGAGATCTTTAATATGAGATCAATATTAAATACATTTTCATTTATAATTTTATTACCCAATTTTGTAAATTTTATATTTTCTTTTTGGGAATTACTTGGGTCTTGAGGTCTGAGGACCTGCTTGTACTGAGGTTCTGATATAGACTAATAATCATTTAACAACTGTTACTTAAAAAAAAAAAAACCCAAACCCCAACTTAAATGCGGTTTATTCCTCAAAAGACTCATTTGGTTCAAGTTTTTGATTTCCTGGGAAATCAATTCCTATGTCTTTTCTAAGAGAAAGAATAGCAATTCCATCATTACGAAGAAAAAGTGTTGGTAGCAAATTTAGCATGCCTTTTTGAGAAAGAAAACGAGTCAGCCATGACACACATCTCCAAGTTCAGGAGGGCAATGATAATTGTCAAGTAAACATGGCTGAGCAAGAATTTGTGAAGTTGGCTTGGGCCGGTCTCGTTTTTGAATTCAGGAAGTATTTGGATGGAGCTAACATCTGAGACTTGTATGAACTGGCAGATAAGTTGCTCGTTTTGAAGCTTTGTTGAAAGAAAAGGTCCAAAGAGAGACCACTGCCAAGATACATTTCTAAAAAGGGGCAGCTATGCATTTTCTGAGCATAGAAGAGGACCACTTCGATGAAAAGGCCGAGATATCCCTCGCCAAAGTGAACATTGACAAACCATATGAATGCTCGGCGCTGATCAAACCATCCCAAACTCAGCTAGGAGTGAAAAGACAAGTGGTGTCATACCAAGCTCAAGGCAATACCTTGCGTTTGAATGTCACTAAAGAATATGTTTCGACCCCTCCAAAGCAGACCTTATCTTCAACCAAATGTTGGCGGACAAGGTTTTGAAGTTACTAGCAAATCATGTCGTTCCACCAAAAGAGGAAATTGCAGGTAAATATTATTGCAAATTCCATGCAAAATGGACACAGTCCACGGCGGTATGTTATGCTTAGAGAATTGGTGCAAAAGCTCATTGTTGAAGGGAAGCTCAAATTCCCTAAAAACCTCAAACCCCAGTTGAAGATAGATGCTAAACCTTTCGGCCAAGCATCCATGAATGTGGTTTCTTTGGGAATGTCAAAACCAGCAAACAACCTTCCGAAAACAAGAGTAGATCTTTCTAAGGGAACAAGACAACTTGAGAATGACACCCCTCCACTACCAAAAGGGCCAATTATTCTGTGCGCAAGGTGCAATTGTGAAGTTAAGTTGGGAGAGTTCCTGAAAAATGTAGTAAGAATCAACCAAAGCCTAGGATGCACCCGTTCAAAACAAGGGCAAAGAGAAAATGGCTGAAGTACAACAAGAAATAAAGTCACGATCAAAGATCATGACGAACCAGAGTAAGAATACCCAGGGGACATTACCATTGAGGTTAGAGCCAACGAGCAAAAAAAGAAAGGAGGTACAGATATGGCGTCCAAGGTCATTGCCAAGATCACCTCAAATGTCACCACCTAGATCGCTGCCAAAGGAGAGGATCAGAGTGAGAAGGAGATTAGATTTTGGGGGTGAACTTCACCATGCATACTCACCTCGGCAGACTCAGCAGGGACGAACACCCTTAAGGCTTCAGCGAGAGCTATAGGATCCACCTAGGACCTTCAAACAACCAGTTCCAAGAGATTTGAGGCGATACTGCTAACATGCAGATGGGTCGGTAGCAGTAATGACTAAAACCCAATTTATGAGGTTTCAGAGAAATATGCCATTGCGAAGGCAACTGAAACAGCTCAGGGCATGGTGGTCGAGAGGGTACTAGAATCAGCTTATTCTATTCAAATTAAGAACACTGTCGAGACAGGTTTGATAGTAATAACTGAGGAAGCAAACTCAAGTTAGCCATAACCAAAATGGATGCTGACAAAGAAAGGGACTCTACCTTTAGAAGAAAGAAAGGCTAAAACAAGGACTCTATCGAGAGAAGAGCTTAGTTTGCCAAGGAAAGTATCAACTTCCCGAGGAGGCTCCGCTGAGAAGCTATTCAAACAGCCAAGAAAGATAAAAACTTGGAATTTTTATTCCATGGAATTTGAAATGGATGACAAGATTGGCCTGGAAAAGGTTGCGTGAAATATGGTATATACCCTTCCTGTCGAATTCCAAGCACCACTCAGCCAAAAGAATTTCTCTAAAGAAAACTTCATTGACGAGGACATGCCAAACTTTGAAATCATCCATATTGAGGTCTTGACCGGAGAAGAAGTAACTCAAAAAATCGGCAACATTGTCATAACTAATTTTGGACGAGCTTACTTTAGGAAGCCAATTGAAGAAATGGCTTGTCATTTGAAGCCATTATATATTACGACTTGCCTGGAGGGAGTCCCCGTGACAAAGGTCATGATAAATAGCGGCGCCACTGTGAATGTGATCTCTTTGGGTTTGATGAGAAAACTTCACAAAACTGAGGTTGACTTGTTAGCCACAGATCTCATGCTTACTAGTTTCGCCGGAGAAAAGTTAAGGGCCAAAGGGGTGCTTCCCATGAAGCTAACAATTGGAAGCAAAACAAGGCTCATGGCGTTTTATATGGTGGACCCTACGGCGAACTATAATTTGTTGCTTGGCCGAGATCGGATCCATGCCAATGGATGTGTCCCTTCATCACTCCATCATGCCTTGATTTTCTAGAATGGAGACCAAGTCAAAGTTGTTCAGGCAGAACAGAAGCCATTTGAGGCCATAATTGGGGTAGTAGATGCCCAGTTTTATGACTAGGGTGGTTACTTGGTTTTTAAGGAGATGAATGCTAACAGGAGACTCACTAATGTCACCACAAGAAAGGTTGAGAAGAACACCGAAGAGTCTGAAACTTTCACGGTGGTGGGTAAGCTCTTTAATGAATGTGATCAATGTTAGATGATAAAAAAAAGAAATTGAAGAAGTCCTTTTCGAAGATCTGGCGCAGAGGCTCAAGCTTTACAAACAAGAAAATGTTGTCGTGAACGTCAATGCCAAGTTCATCTCAGAATAAGATCAAGCTAAGAAGGAATGGCTGATGGAGGATTTGGATCTAGCTCCCGCCGAGTTGGAAGACTCCAAACCCGAAGTCCAAGACCCTTTGGAGGAAATAAATTTAGGCACTAACAAAGACCCGAAACCAATCTTCATGAGTCAGTTGGTCCCAGAAGGTACAAGAACGAAATTAGTGGCTTTAGTTAGGGAATACAAAGACTGTTTTTCATGGCATTATAGGAAAATGCCTGGACTTGACCGAAACTTGGTCGAACATAAGCTCAGTTTGAAAGACAGTTTCTGACCGTACACGCAACAACCAAGATGGTTTGATGTGGAGGTACAACGGCGTATAGAAGATGAAGTTCGCTGGCTCCATGAAGCAGGTGTCATCAGAACAGCAAAGTATATAAGTTGGGTGTTGAACGTGGTCCCAATGCTTAAGAAGAACGGCAAGCTAAGGGTTTGCGTTGATTTCAAGAAATCTCAACCTCGCCACACCAAAGGATGAATACCCAATGCTGATGGCTGATTTGTTAGTAGACAGTGCGGCCAAACACAAAATTTTATCATTCATGGACTATCACACCGGATATAACCAGATCTTTATCGCTGAGGATGACGTGCATAAGACAACATTTAGATGCCTTCTGCCAATTGGTATCTATGAATAGTGGTCATGCCATTTGGACTGAAGAACGTTGGGGCAACATATCAAAGGGCCATGAACACCATTTTCCATGGCATGATTGGTGATACAATTGAAGTTTATATTGATGACATTATAGTGAAGTCCCAATCAAGGCATGAACATTTACAGGGTCTTCAGAAAGTATTTCAGAGGATGAGGTAGAATAAATTAAAAATGAATCCTTAGAAATGCGGATTTGGGGTCACGGTAGGGAACTTTTTGGGTTTCTTAGTACATCAGAGAGGGATTGAAGTGGACAAGAACAAGACCAGAAGGCGCCACCTCCTATAAACAAGAAAAAGCTTCAATCCTTGATCGGAAATGTTAATTTCCTATGACAATTCATATTCAATTTGGTAGGGAAGGTAAAACCATTCTCGCCATTGCTCAAGCTCAAAGATAAGGATGAGTCCATATGGGATGATGAGCACCAATAAGCATTTAATGTAATCAAAGGCTATCTAACCCAGCCTCTGGTTTTGATTCCTTCTCGGCGAGATAGGCTCTTAAAACTGTACATAGCATTTGTTGAGGGCTCAATTGGTGCTCTACTTACTCAAGAAAATAAGGAAGGAAAAGAACATGCAATTTATTACCTCAGCCAGACCTTCACAGAAGTCGAAACCTGATATATTTATGTAGAAAGGCTTTATTTGACCTTCAATTTCTCAGCAATGAAGCTACGACATTACATGTTGCCGACCACAGTACTAATCATATCAAGAACCGATGTAATTAAATACATGCTAACACGGCCAATAATTCATGGTCAGATCGGAAAATGGACAATGGCTTTGTCAGAATTTGACTTCAGATATATCCTACAGAAGGCCATCAAAGGGCCTGCCTTTGTTGACTTTTTAGCTCACCACCCATCTAAAGAAATTGAGGACATGGAAGTAGAAATTGAGACCATATACACAAGTTGCGAAGCCAGTGACAAGGAAATGATTAGAGAAGCAGACATGCAGGAAGTTTTAGAGCAAGATGAGGTTTACTTTACAAATTCCATGTACGTAGGAATCGCGCCTTGGGAGCTATGGTTCGATGGGTCTAAGCCTGATGGTTCGGCGAGAGTAGGAGTTATCATCAAATCACCTCAAGGGTTAAGATACCAATTTGCTTTCTAATTAGATTTTCCATGCACCAAGAATCAGGCTGAGTACGAGGCGCTGCTAAACGGCATAGAGATATTAAGAGAACTAAAGGCAAAGTACGTCACCGTTTACGGTGATTCACTCCTTGTCATTAATCAAATGGCGGGGCGATATAGGTGTCTTGATCCAAATTTGAGTTTGTACTGGGCCATAATCATACAATTAATCCCGAATGAAGTCATTTTCATCCATGTCTGCTGAGAAGAAAATCATGAAGCAGACGAAATGGCCAAAATTGCATTGGGAATCGCCATTTTAGATGGCACAGAGTCTAGGATAATCAAAGTAGATCGGCGAGAACTCCTTCATGCAGATCAAAAGGCGAGGCCCAGCGCGATGTGCTGTATCCAAGTGGACCACGATGATTGGAGGTGGACCACGATGATTGAAGGTGGCCACTTATCCAATACTTAAGAGATCCTAGCAACCCTCACCCGAGGAAGGTTAGGTATCACGCCAAAAATTATATTTTGGTGGATGACGACCTATATAGAAGGAGCAAAGAAAAGTTGCTAATGAGATGTTTGAGCAAGGTTCACGGTGCCCTTTGCGGCATTCATCAGGCTAGGCACAAAATGAGATGGTTAATCCACAGGCACGGATACTACTAGCCAGAAATCCTAAAGGATTGTATCAGGTTTGTAAAGGCATGTGTGCCTTGCCAAATGCACGGTTCAATCCAAAGGGTTTCAGCCATGGCTCTACATTCAATCATTAAACCATGGTCATTCCGAAGATGGGTGATGAATATAATTGGCAAGATATTGCTAAGGTCAAGTAAAGGGCATCAATTTATCTTAATGGCTACTAACTATTTTACTAAGAAGGTGGAGGCTGAACCTTTGAAGAAAGTGACTCATGTTGAAGTCATCCAGTTTATCAAAGAAAGAATTATTCATAGGTTTGGATTGCCCGAAAAAATTATCATGGATCGAGGAAAAATGTTTATTGCGAGGCAAATGGTAGCTTTCACTAAAGAACAGGGTTTTATTTTTCAACATTCAGCGCCGTATTATGTGCAAGCAAATTGGCAAGCTAAGGAGAGCAATAAGATTCTAAAAGCCATATTTCAAAAAAAGCACCAAAAAGGCCAAAAACTTGGCATGAGAAGTTATCTACGGTGCTATATATGGGCATTCAGAACTTCAAAACGCACGACAACTAGTACCGCGCCATATGCTCTAACCTACGGCCATGACGTAGTGCTATCCTTGGAATTGGTAGTTCGATTCTTAAGAGTCTCTCGACAACACAACTTCACGGCCGAGGACTATGACCAAGTAATGCTACAAGAGTTGGAAGACTTGGACAGCAAACATCTCACTGCGCTCGATAGGATTCAAGTCCAAAAGATGAAGGTAGCAAAAGCTTATGATAAGAAAACGCGGCACAAGACCTTCGTTCAAGGCGAGTTAGTTTGGAAGGCTGTTTTGCTAGTAGAAAAGAATTTACGAGAGAAAGGGAAATGGTCAAAAACTTAGGTTGAGCAAGTTTTAAGATATGAAGCTTACCAGTTAAGAAGTCTGAATGAGGGTTTACATGAGGCATCAATTAATGGTCAGTTTTTAAAGAGATATTAGCCAAACACATGGGAAAATGCAGCATAAGATCAAGAGTTTTCTTTCCTCATAAATTTTCAACAAATTTACTCATACAATTTGAGTCACAACCATAATGGCCGAGAAAGAAAATATACAAAAGAAAATAAAAGCTAAAGTGTAAGGCAAAAGGATAGCTTTTAGAGCTTCGCAACTACCGGCGCCAACTTGTTCAATTGTGTCCTCCTCCCTTTGTTTCTTTTTGAAATCCTCCACCGCAAGTTTGAGAACGCGATACCTTGCAACATCATCTTTTGCCTCCAGGAAAAGGCGTTGGAGTTTGGGCCCCTTTTTTTTTCTCTTTCTTTAACGCAGCAAGAGTAGTAGTCTCAGTGTTGGCGATCCTTTGATCAATGGTTGATTGACTAGCTTGTAGTTCCTTGCACATGGCATGAACAGGGCCAAGTTTAGCTTAAAGGATCTCGATTTGCTTTTTGGCCTCTTGTCTGGCCAAAATCTCTTGGGTAATGTGCCGAGCAATTTGAAGATCAACTTCGGCGCTCGCTAATTTGATCTCGATCAACTCGACTGTGGAAGCCTCGAAGAAACCCGCTGAAAGAAAAACCTTACTTGACGAAGATAACTTAGTCAAGTTAGCCTCGGCGTGAATGACATGGACACCACATTTGGAGGAGGGATCTCACATACTCCAAGCTAAGATAATGGCCAGAGTTTTTGGGGGAGAATGGGGTTTCGCTAGAGAAGATGAAAAAGTCTTCAAAAATTCAGCCATAGCAGCTGTCACTTTTGCCGAGAATTGTAAAAAGAAGCAAGTGTTAGCAAAAAAGAAATGGCTAACAAAGAACAAATACGATTACGAAAAATAAGGACCTGGGTGTCAAAAGCGGCCTCTAGCAGAGGTGACATAATAAGAGGTGGGCTGGGGAACTCAAGGCTCGGGGAGGGAAGGAACCAATTCAATGGAGTTGGGTTCTTAACACTACTTTCCACCTCGAACCACGGCGGGAAGTCTTCATTATCACTCCTACTTGACTCACTTGTGCTCGAAAGGCTAAACCACTATGCATAACCGAAGTGTATTTCTTAGCCCATTCTTTAGGGTTTGCACAGCAATGGTTCGAGTTTTAGCAGAAATAATGAAATACTTAAGTGGCATGTGAAGACTAAAGAAACGAAAATGAAGAAATAGAAAAGGAAGCTTACAGAAGAGTCACTAAGGTGAACAATCTCAAGGCCAAATGCCATTTCCGCTGAAGGCGCACCTTCTCCAATTTCTCTAGCCTCACGACTGCTCACACTTCGTTCCGTGGCAGGAGAGGTAGCTCTCGTCGGGGAAGAATCCTTCAGCTGAATCACCAGCCTTGGCGGGATAGTTTCCTAGACTGGCGAGGAGATTAGAGCTTGTTGGGAGGCCCCCTCACCAGAGATTGCAGATGTTTAGGGTTAGTCAAAATTTGAAAGACAAAAGCCATGAGTGGGAAAGAGGTTCATCAAGGCAAGAATGGATATATAAAGAAGGTAGATCCTTGACAACCGCCGGAGCAGCAGTCATTGCTGAAGAAGCAAAACCCTCGCCGAGAATCGACTGATCACTTTCCCTTGGCGATGTGGTTTGTCTCGGCAGAGATTGATAGGGGGCGTTAGAAACCTGAGACAAATTAAAATTACCAAAATATGGTAATCATATGAACAATACGGGTAAGACTTTAGAGACTTACTTGAAAGGAGTTGGCAAGGGTTGCACTGAAAAGCCAACTGGTAATTCAACTTCAGGAACCATGTCCTCAGCAAGAAGAGACACATCTCCCAAGGCAGACTGCATAAGAGGTTAGCATATTTCAAGGAAAGCACCAAGTAAAAACAAACATAACCATTTCATCTCAATCAATGGCGGCTTATCACCAGAGATTGCTGCGAGCCCACTACTAATGTAAAAAAAAATGTTGGCAAGATCAAGCATGCCACTCCCTATGATCGCAGCACGTTTTTGCTTGCATGGTAATGGAGCTTTAAGGAGATCCTCTTTTGCGGCGTTACGCTTGTCTGAAATAAAGCACCACGTCAGGCAAAGCATATAACTCAATACTTGAGTTATATGTAAAAAGAAATAACTTACTAATAAGCATGGGTTTGCGCTTCTTCGAAACTTCGGCGGGAGCTTGATCCATGATAGTTATCAAACTCTTGCCTTTCCTAGGAGCTACACTCAAAACAATTTCACTTAGAATGATTGCCAATAGATACTAGCCGAAGTACACATAAAAAACACAGAAAAAGAAAGTAAACTCACCATGAGGAGAATACCTTTAAGCCTTCAGAGTACGGCTAAATTCAGGAATGTCCTTCATCGCCTTGGCCGCCATTTCATTATCCAAAAACTCAAAATTGGCCGAAAAGAGTTTCAGCCAACTCGCATAAGACTTGGTCATGACGACATAAGGCTGACAAACCATGACCTCCATACAACGGCAATTCTCACTCAAGTCTTTCTGAAGCTCCTCGAAAATGTTCTTATCATTAATGATTTGCTGAAATGAGCTTAGTCGGTTGTATGTGTTGTTGAGGGGAATAGGAGCAGCTTGAACAAACCTAAGTTGCCAGGACGCATATGAAGAGCATAATACTCCATGCACTCCTTTTGGCCGGGACCAGTGCTGGTAAACCCACAGCCATGCTCACGGCTATCGACAATGCTGCCCCAAAAAATCTTCATTAAATTGCGCTTCTTCTTATCCGATGAAAAGGGCACGTCGTGAAGACGTGAGAGGAAAATGAGGTAGATCTCGCTAAGGCAAGCGTGCCATTGGGCGACGCTTTGAGCTTTCAAAGCATAAAAGAATTTAAAGCATTGTTGCGCCAAATACACCGGGTAAGTAATGAACACTTGCCTCCTGCCGAGAATCTCATTATTATAGATGGACGGCATGGGCGAGGCTACTTCAGGGAAATACAACTGAAGACATACCTGGAACATCCACAAGGGATCACTTTTCTTCAACGCCATCCCATTGGTAGTAATACTATGCAGGCACTTGTACAAGTGTAACAACACAAACGGCCTCATGGCCAAAACTTGCCAATCAGCAAGAGCCTCGGCAAGCGCCTTGGCAAGAGGAATGTCCTTAGTAATTTTAGAGCTTTACGTGCAACAGACAAACTTGCAAAGCCAGTAGCACAAGAAAGCCGCATGCTTGGCGAAATTACTAACCCATGACTCATAGTTGAGGGTTTTGTCATGAGTATATTCAAGACTGACGCTGTAGTCATAGTCGTCAATCTAGATGTCAATCAGGGTGCCTTGAGGACGTAGGCTGAAAATCACGGCAATATCGAGTAGCATCGGGGTCATTTAACCAAATTGGAGATTCAACATATTAGTTGCTAAGTACCAGAAGCAAAGCCCCGCTAAAAGAAGGGCACGATCAACCGACACCTCCTCGATGCACATCAAGATCAAGTTCGTGATCTCCAAAGTATCCTACAAGACGCCGTAGACAACCTCTACCCTCTTAACCCATTTCTACCATTCAGGTTTGATAGTGGCCATTAGGTTTGTGGGCGAGATGTGTTCCATGCCGGCCAATCGTTGTACTTGAAATAACAAAACTTATTCTGCCAAAGCTAAGTGAGAACATCAACCATGACGTTGGGCAACCCTTTTGGAAAAACATGGTGAAAATATGTATTTGGGCTCTGTTTTAGGGTTTAGGGTTATGTGATTTCGCTGAAAGAGAAAATAGTTGTGAAGACTTTATTAGCTTGCGTTACTTTCAGGGAGATGGTGTAGAAACTTATAGCGGAAGAAAATTTGAAGTTTTTCGAGAACCCTAAAGCACAAATGAAGATAAATACTCAGCCTTTTATTCAAGCGTATGTGAATATGATTTCTTTGGGAATACCGAAATCAACAGATAACTTTCCCAAGACAAGGGTGGACCTTATTGAAGGTACGAGCTAGCCAAGTAGAGAAGTTCCTCCATGGCCAGATAGGCAGTTGTCTTATGCGCTCAATGCAGTTGCGAAGTTAGGCTGGAGGAGTTCCTAAAAAGTGTTGTGGGAATCGGCAGCACCTCAGCTAAAAAAGTGCCTGCACAAGGGAAAGGTAAAGAGAAAACCTCTAAAGCTTGATTGAAGACAAGGCCACAACTAAAGATACTTGCAAGCAGAATTAAAGTGTAGAAAAAGGACACTCGGAGGGCACCACCACCATAACCTGAATTTTCTAAAAGCTAAGAGGTTTGGAAGAGAAAGGAAGTGAAATTGTAGCAGTCAAGGTCTCCACCAAGGTCACCACTTAAGGGAAGGGTCGGCTTGAGAAGACGACTAGAATTCAGGTATGAGCCCCGCCGAAAATACTCACCTCAATAGGCACGGCAGGAGCGAACACTTGCAAGGCCTCAGCGGGAGTCATGGACTCCCCTAAGAACTTTTAAACCACCTGTTCCAAAAGATCATAGATGGTATTGTTAGCAGACTGATGAGTTAGTGGCCGTTATGATCAAAACACACTTTAGAAGGTTCTAGAGGGAATTTGGCGCAGCGAGGGCGCTGAAAAAAACCAAGGCTTGGTTCTTGAGAGGGTGCCTGAATCAACGTATGCTTTGCAAATCAAGAACACCATCGAAATAGGTTTGGTGGCAAAGACTAGGAAGCAAATTCTAGCCAGCCCCAACCAAGATGGATTCTCACAAAGAAAAGAACTTTGTCCTTAGAAGAGGAAACAAAGAGGATCCCGGTGAAGAAAAGACTTAGTTTGCCAAATTAAAGGTCAACTCCTGAAGGAAACCCGATCAAAGTGTTAGCAGAACGGCCTAAGAAAACAGAGATATGGAATTTTGGTTCCATGGAGTTTGAGATGGAGGATAGTATCGGCCTTGAAGAAGCTGGGAGCAATATGGTTTACACCCTGCCTGCCGAATTCCAAGCTCCACCAGGCCAAGACAAACTTTTTTGAAGAGAATTTCATAAATGAAGATATGCCAAGCTTCGAGATTAATGATGTTGAATTCTCAACCGAGAAGAGGTTATCCAAGAACTTGGTGTTGCCGTAACCAAATTTGGTCGAGCTTAAGGAAGCCTATAGAGGAGATGGCTTGCCATTTAAAGCCTTTGTACATCATGGCTTACGTGGAAGGAGTCTCTATGACCAAAGTGATGATTGATAGTAGGGCAACTGTGAATGTGATTCCTTTTGGTCTGATGAGAAAATTTCAAAAGCCAAAGGCCGACTTGTTGGCAATAGACCTCATGCTCACTAGTTTCGTCGGCGAAAAGTTAAGGGTCAGTGGTGTTCCTCCAATGGAGTTGACGGCTGGGAGTAAAACAAGTCTCAGGTGTTCCACGACCAACTATAATTTACTACTAGGCCGAAATTGGATCCATGCCAATAGGTGTGTTCCCTCATCACTCTGCCAGGCCTTGATCTTTTGGAATGGGGACCAAGTGAAACTTGTCTAGGCCGAGCAAAAACGATTCGAGGCCATGATTAAGGTAGTAGATGCCCAATTCTATGATAAGGACATGGGCTACCTTGTGTTTGAGGGGTGAATGCTGATGGACGACTGACTAGCGTCTCTACTAGGAAGAAAGTAGGACAAACCGCTGAGGAAGTTGAAACACTTACGGTAATGGCTCAACTCTTCAACAAATTTGGTCAATGTTGGATGAGCAAAAGGAAGTTGAAGAAGCTCTGCTTGAAGATCTGGCTCAAAGGCTCAGGATATACAATCGAGAAAGGATCACTTTGAATATCAATGCTGAGTACATTATTGAAAATGTGTATTAAGTGGTTTAACATGCTAATCAACCTGATTATAATCAAAATCAGTGATAGGACCCCAATTTTTAATTAAATAGAACAAACATTACCCAGGCAGAAATGTGATTACTTGTGTTTTTGACAACCAAACGAAAATCTGAAACATAGATTGACACACCATTCACTTGAACACAAAACGATTTTCACAAGGACCTCAAGTATGCATTAATAAGGTGACAACCTATGCACTCAAAGGACCCATCAAGTAGGCATCACAGTGCTATCCATAACTATAGTGATTTGTGTGATTCACAATCTATATGAACAAACCAATTAATAATATCAATTGTGAGTGGGAATGCTAGAATCGTGTAGATTAGTGCTTGAATGATGAATACATAGAGAATCAACAAACCATAAAACAGAAATAGAGGCACACAAGTTGGTCACTTAGAAATCCATAACGGATAAAAACTAGGGATCTTTTTCAGCTGGCCAAGCAATCCACTATATTGAGATTCATTACAAAGGCAACAACAGCACATAAGCTCATTCACCTAATCTTAGACTAAGTGGTAGCTAGCTTACTCATTTGTGCAACCTTCAAAAGACAAGCATTGAGTCAATCACGTGGATGACAGCTTCTTCTCAAGCTCTTCAACCCGTGGCACCCATTTGCAGTAAGCCTTGTGGATTCTTGAAGATATGAAAATAATATGCTTATGTGGTTCCTTTAAAAATCAACATCTTCAAACTACAAAGACATGAAGAGGCTAATGGAGGAACCAAGATCTAAAATCTAATGAGAGTGTTTGTATAAATTTATGACAAATTGAAATAAGCCAAAAAACACTTTCAGATTTTAGAAGAACACAAATCAAGAGAAGAAAACATTTTAAATATGAAATTTCAAAATAGTTTTCTTACTTGTAAAATACTCATGAAATACCCAAGGTGTTCTTGCTCTCTATATCCTCTCAAAATACCCAGGAAGCACACATAGAATGAAGAGGCCAACACCCTTATATCAAAGACACACCCTAGCTTCACTCAAAACCCACACACGTAGAAACCCATGAATGGTTCTCTACAAAATGACAAAATGACAAGAATAAAGTGTAAGATATTTTGAACATACCCATTTTTGCAAAAAAGAGTGTGGAGAAGAAGATGAATAGTAAAATGGTAAAATGAAAAAGTAAAGGTAGGCATAGAGAGAGAGAGAGAGAGAGAGAGAGAAGAATCTGATTTGATATTTTAAAATCAATGGAAAAATCAGCTGTAATGTAAGAAAACACGAGCAAGTTATGTGATATGCATGTGACCTCATTTAAATTTAAAAACACATGTGTAGTTCACGTGTTGTAAAATGTGACCTAATAATTAGTGAGTGACTTGACAGACACACATAAATCTGAAGCAGTGAATATGCATGAGATGCATTAAACCTTTTATCCTTTGGCATGTTTCACTTTGATCTTGTCTTCTTCATCCCAAAAGTCTTTACCCTAAATCTAATCTAAAGCTTGTGTGAGTACAGTTAAAAAATGATTACAATGTTTTGGAATTATCCAACATAAAATCATAGAACTAACAATTATTGAGCAAGAACAAGCCAAGAAGAAGTGGTAAATGGAAGATTTAGACCTAGCCCTTACCGAGTTAGAGGACTCCAAGCCAAAGTCCAAGACCCCTTAGAAGTAATCCATTTGGTTACTGATGAGGACCCACGACCAATCTTTGTGAGCCAATTGGTCTTACAAAAAATGAAGACCAAGTTGGTGGCCTTGATCAAAGATCATAAAGACTGCTTTGCTTGGCACTATAGAGAAATGTCTAGCCTTGATCAAGATTTAGGCTCAGTCAGAAGGACAGTTTTTGGCTGTACGCACAACTGTCGAGAAGGTTTCCAGTGGAGGTATAATGGCGTATAGAAGATGAAATTTGCTGGTTCCATGAGGCAGAGTTCATTAGGACGATGAAGTATATAGATTGGGTGTCCAATGTAATACCAGTTAAGAAGAATGACAAATTGAGGGTATGTGTGGCTTTTAGGCAG
Organism: Purshia tridentata; assembly: GCA_003254885.1. Taxonomy (NCBI): domain Eukaryota; kingdom Viridiplantae; phylum Streptophyta; class Magnoliopsida; order Rosales; family Rosaceae; genus Purshia; species Purshia tridentata. The sequence continues at coordinate 2,246 of QANT01004420.1, read as the reverse complement.
GAACCTGAATTTAGCCACATCAAAGGATAAGTACATAATGCCATGACTGACTTATTAGTGGACGACACGACAAGACATAAGATTATTTCATTAATGGATGGCCATACTGGATATAACCAAATATTCATCACCAAAAATGATGTATAGAAAACAACGTTTACATATCTGTCACCAATAAGAATCTATGAGTGGGTAGTCTTACCTTTTGGACTAAAGAACGTCGGCACGACATATCCGAGAGCCATGAATACCATTTTTCATAAGATGATTGGCGACACAGTATACACTGATGATATTGTGGTCAAGTCTCAGTCAAAAAAGGATCACCTACAAGATCTCCAACAAGCTTTTGAGAGGATGAGGCAAAACAATTTGAAAATGAATCCTCTCAAAAGTGCGCATTCGGGGTCTCGGCAGGGAATTTTTTGGGATTTTTGGTTTACCAAAGAGGCATTAAGGTAGATAAGAATAAAGTTAGAGCTATTGTTAAGGCTCTAGCACTGAGGACCAATAAATAACTTGTAATATCCCTAGAAAACAAAAATAGATATATATATATATAGATTTATTTAAATAAAAAAATAAAAAAATAAAAAGAGATTTTGGGTCTTCAACCTTGGGCTACCTTCTTTTAACCCAAATGAGAAATTTAGGTGACATGCCTTTAGACAAAAGCCCAATCCTCCCTTGTCAAAAAAAGAAAAAAAAGAGGAGGATAAAGATTAGATCTGATCACACTCCTACACAAGCCACATAACCTTGAAGCAATGGTTAGATCTTGGTTTAGGATGGTGACTCACATTTAGGCTATCATTAAGCCTAACTCACTTAACAAGATTCTCCTAACTATATAGTTACTTGAACTAGATTTAAGTGTATAAATAGGGTCTTAGGGACTAGAGAAGCACCTCTAGAGGTAAAACGAAAATAAAAGTGAGAGAAAGAGAGATAGAAAAAAGGAAGGGAGAAAAACTAGAGAAAGGGGCTTGAGAAGGTTCGACTCAAAATGCAAATCCTTTCTTTCTTAGTTGTTTAGACTAACATCTTTTGGTATATTAACAACCTTTAGCATCTATGGTCTTTCTTTTTGTTGTAGGAATCACATCTTTTCACTCAATTCAAACCCAAGAAGGTGTGAAAGAAGGTGAGCTCCAAAGAACCATGCATGAGTGCCTTTATAAAAAAAAATTTTTTTTAAAGAAAAAGTGTTTGTTTATATATCTTGTTAATATTGTAAAACTCATATTTAGTCATTTATAACCTTTTTACAATCCTATAACCTTGCTTTATGGGTTAGAATTGAAAGAAAATCAAAAACCAAGAAAACTGGAAAATTTGGAAAATTTTCCCAGAAAATTCGCAGTTCATATAGCCACTTTTCAAGGCTTATAACTAGAGTTGTAATGATTAGTTTTTCTTGATCTTTATATGGTCGTACAGAGGGTGTTACTAGCTTTAAAATAAGTCCAAGATTGATAAATTTCATCAAGTTTTGAGGTATTAAAATGAGGTCGAAAGTTGAACAAAAAACTTGGGAAATTTCTGGAAAATGACAGTTCCGGTAGCATATTTTGTGATCGTTTATCTCGCATTTTGCAGCTCCATTTTGCATAAATTTTATATGGGTGTAAAGAGGAGATGCAGATCTTTAAAACGAGTATAATTTTACATAATTTCGTGATCGTTTGGTAGGATAAAAGTCTAGCCAAAGTAAAAAAAAAAGGGGAAAAACATAGGCTATTTTGAAGAAGGTGAATAGTAGCTGGCCATCAGTCGCCACACACACCACTGTTGGGTGGTGGCGTGTGCGGCTGTTGCCGACAACATTTTTACCCAATTTTAACCCTTTCAAATTTTTTTTTTGATACAAATTCAATGGTATTAGTTTCACGCCAATCCGACCCTTATAAGTTCGAATAAAAATCTCTCTCTCCTTAAAAAGAGAGTGAAAACATTTTAATTTTTATTGAACTTTGTCTAAACTTTACATTCTTAAATTTTGTTAGAACCAAGCACGTAGGAACGGATCAGGAGGGAACCGTGTTTAAGAGGTTAAGTTAAGGTAGGAACGTATAGTTTAGACAAAGTTCAATAGAGGGTTTAGGGTTTAGGGTTTTAGGGTTTAGGGTTTAGGGGTTTAGGGTTTAGGTTTTACGGTTTAGGGGTTTAGGGTTTAGGGTTTAGGGTTTAGGGTTTTTAGGGTTTAGGGTTTTTAGGGTTTAGGGTTTTTAGGGTTTAGGGTTTAG